>JAJKFI010038641.1:0-38810 GCA_029204185.1 Lerista edwardsae | reverse complement strand
TAATAATAATAATAATAATAATAATAATAATAATAATAATAATAATACTTGGATTTATATACCGCCTTTCTAAGGTCACCAGATTTCTCTAATGACTATAACTCAAGGCGGTTTACATGGGCAGACTTTATTCAGAAACCCGAAGGTTTTTACAATTTTTACAGAAACGTTCTGTCTTCCAAGAACTACACACATACAGATGGATCTTTCTGGATTTAGTCCTTCTTTCTGGCCACCCGTTTGTCTTCTGCTGGCTGATAAGCGGCTTCCCTGCTCCCACCAGAAAAGTGGCTGACTTCGGCACAACTCCCCCTCTCACAAGGCAGCCGGAGACAGCTCAGCTGTTAATCAGTCGCAATTTACAAGGTCTGCCGCTCACAGAGACTTCTGGTAGTCCCAACTGGCGACCTTCAGATCTTCAGCTCTTATCTTCAGGCAAACGGAGGCATTAACCCTCTCGACTGAATCTTCTGCCCTACACACTGGTACACACTGGTTTGATTTGATTGTCCATCCAGTCGAAAACAGGGTCCCCTGAGAATGCCGACATATTTTGCCAGACTGCGCTATGACATCAAGCCCAGAAAGCAGCCACAACGTGTGTATGTTTCGATTCCTGTCGTGAGATGGAGCTTCCTCCTCACACTGAAGCCAGATGAGACGTCTTCTCAAATCACAGCTTATCCCAAGCCAGTTCTTCCCCCTTCCCACCCTTCTCAATGGGATGGTTCAGCGTTTTTTCCCTCCACAGAAATGACCACTTGGTGTGTGCCTGTGCGTGCGTGCTGGGAAACCCAAGCCACAGCTATTGCATCTGTCCACCAGCCATAACACTGTGGACGAAATGTCGGGGGAAAGGCCTGATTAAGGAGGATGTGGGCAAGCCATGACTGGGGCAAAGGTGCCGTCTCCCATCTCTGGTTTAGTGGGAATCTGGGATGAGTTAACTCCAGGCTGGCCGGACCAAAGCTGCTTTGGAGCTCTCCTCCTGGGATCACACTGGGAAGATCTCTCCAACGCCCCTTGAAAACATCAGGAGCCTGGGACCAGGTCTTGTGCCTGGAGGGGGATGGCAGCACTAAGATTTGCAAGCAGCTGCTCCCGCTCCTTTTCAGAGCCACTGGCAGCCAACAGAGCCTCTGCTCTGCTCTAGCCACCAGGAATGGCTCCGAGGCAGATGCAGCCAGAGTCATCATTACTCAGGCACCATTGGTTGCTTCATGCCAAGCCTCTGCTTCAAGACCCCAACAAGGGAGAATTCACCACTCCCTTTGGTAATCGCTTCGTGCTCTTCCTGTCAAGAAACCAGCAGGCCCTCATTCTGCTGCCCCGAGTCTTCCCCTCAGTCAGATCTCTCTTCTCCAACTGCATGTTTTAATCTTATGAATCCCACTAAGCCACAGCAGCAGCCAATGACTAAATCTCCATCGCAAGACATTGCTTGGAAGACGATCGGTTTGGGCCCACCTTCAGGCGTTCTCAGAGGAATCTATTTTTCTCCTTCACCGTAGATCTGTTTTGCTTCCACACAGCCGCTTCGGGCCATGTGGCTCCGTCTGGAAGAAAAGACCCAGAGCTCTTTATTGGCTTTCGGAGAATGAACCAGAGTCGTTGCCCTCTTAAACTGACGAGAAGTTCAAGCTTGTTTATTTTCATTTTTGCACTATTGGAAAAGCCTCTCTGCTGCACTTTGCTGCATCCGACCCAGTTACTACTCCTCGAAAAAGAGGGAAAGGAAATGTCACTTTGGCAAGAGAAAACCCAAGCCGTAAAATACAATATAAATAAATGGTTGTAATTGTTGTGGAGACGGAAAGCAAAACAAACTGGGCTTAAGTGCATTGTAAGAAAATGTCCGCAATTGGAGGGAACGGCCATTTGCATACGAAATCACTTCTCTCCCAGGAGTATGAGTGCTGGAGGGAGACCAGCCTGGGTAATTTTCTGCATTTTTCCTTTCAGGGTTTCTTGGAATGTCAAAACGACTATTTCTGTTCAGGGGAGAAGATAAGTTGAAAAGACAAGGGTAAGGGAGAGCAGCAGCAAATCAAACTGAAAAACCCTCCTCTTCAGTGAAATGGGCACACATTCTCCTTGAAGTGTCCGTGTGTAGGTGTGTGTGTGAAGTGTAAAGTGTAAAATGTGGAAAGCGGCGCCTCCCCCTCACCTACAGAGTCATTCGAGGCTCAGAGAACAAAGCCTCCAGGTCAGCTCTCAGAGCCACAAATGACTCTGAAGGCAAAGGGGAGGGGCCGCTTTACACAGGAACTCAGGCTCCTGCAACACTTAGTGTCCCCCTCCCCTAGAAATGCCACTGCATAACCTTTTTGAAAGTTCCTTGTGCACACTGTCCTAGCCCTAGAAGGAGCTTGGCTACCTGAGCTTCTTCTACAAGTGTGTCCCCACCCTTTTTCCAGGGCTGCTCCTCTTTCTTCCACTCCCCAGCTTTGTAAAGAGGGGAACAGAGAGGAACAGGATGTGTAACAAAGAGAAGAGTGGTGGGCTAGAGAGTCTCTCCAGTTCGTCTCATCCACATTTCTCTTCTGCTCTCTTCTCCTCTTCCTTATCACTAAAAGGAGCAGGAGAAGGAGAGGCTGTAGTGGTGGGTAGAGGTGGTGGGCACCGCCTCATCAATATCTACCCCATGAGGTCCACCCTCAGTACCACATTTCCCTTCCTTCTCAGGCAGTCTTATGACATCACCTGACCCCACCTTGTGACATCATCAGGCCCCGCCTCTGAAACCTCAAAAAAAAAAAAAACCACCAAAAAATGTGTGTGTTTTTAATGCACCTGACCTGGTGACAATATTTGGCAGTGAGTCTTGGAATATGGACAGGAGTCCTACAAGGGTGCCCTCCTGTTCCTCTGTGCCTGGCTGGAGGCTGTGGAGGCAGATAGGCTTGGGGCTACAGGCCTGGGGGTGGGTGGGTGGGGGTTCCTGTCATTTCTCCTTTGGGCCAGACGTTGGGGAAGATTGGACCCGGCTCCTGAATGGCTGGGCTCTGCTGCCTCTTTTCCAGCATCCTTTGAATTCCACGCTTGCCCCCCACCCCAGGGAGACAGACAGAAAAAAAAATGTGAGTTTAAACAGGCTGGCATGAATATGAGCAATCAGACCCAAATCTAGTAGTAAAACCTGGAATTTCTTGGGCGAGGGCAGAGTTAATTAACCACTTTCCTTACAGGAGCCCAAACGATATCACATATGTTTCCCATCCGGGCCTGCACAGAGTTATCATGAATACGTTTGATTCTTTTAATTATAATACAGGAAAGCCCTGTTTAAACTCCCCTGTAAGACCATGCCTAGCAAGTAGGCACCCAGAGCCGTATCAAATGCAAGTGTTCCCTTTCAGAGACGAGGTGGTCAAAGGTTCGGAGGGGAAGAAGGGATTTGGGAAGTATGCCTTAAGTCAACATGACGGCGAGCAAAGGGATAGTAACATTTCACAGTTCGGCTTTGATCAGCATTTCAGCAAAACGGAGCCCTCAGTGCAGCTTGTCTTGTGCAAGGAGACTAAGGAGGCCTTTGTCTCCTATCTCGCGCATCTTGCAAGGAAATCAGAGGGACGGACAGACGGTGGGTCGCCTTCCATCTCATTCCCAGTCTGCAAAGCGGCTCAAGGATTCATGTGGTTTTATGACGACGGCTTGGGAAGGTGGAGGGAGGGAGTCGCACCAAGCCGGATGAGTCAATTGGAAGTGTTTGGAGAGAAGGATAATGATGAGACAAACTCTACCGGAGAATGAGACGAAGAACCTGCTTCCATTTTGGAAATCAAGGCCTCATTTTGGTAGATGAATGGATTGCATGCTTTTGGCTTCCAATTGCATAGGAAAAAGCCCAATCCTAAACTGCTTGGCTACCATAAGAGCAGTCGTAGCTACTACTGCATTCTAGAGGAGTGGGCAACTGTTCGTCTCCCTTCCCCTAAGGAAAGGCGCTGGGCCACTAATGGGCCTCCTCAAGACTACACTGGCTATTATGCCGGCACATATTTGAGAGCCTCCAAATCGGGCTGCGTGGCCTGACACGGAGGGTAGGATCCGGTGGTGGAAGCCACTGCCATTATAGCCAATGGGGTTGCTCCCAAGTTAGTGTGGGTAGGATTGTAGCCTGAATTGTTGGCACTGAAAACCACACAGCTTCACATTTCATTTCCGCAGTGGTTCTCTCTAAACACAAACAGCAGGCTGTTGATCCAATAATAAGGGCAAATTCCCAGTTACAACGAAGACTCTTTTTTAAGAGTACAATCTTAACTTGGAGTTAGGCTGGCACAAGTTAGGCCAGCAAAATTTGGTTGGCACAAGGGCCACCATAGAGCATGTTTGGACCCCTCTCGGAGTCAAGGAGGATAACAGCACATCTGTGTGCTGGCCTCTCTGACTATGAGAGTGGGCCAAACATACTTTACGGTGTCCCTTGTGCTGGCCAAACTTTGCTGTCCTCACTGTGCCAGCCTAACTCCAGGTTAGGATTGCCTTAAACTCTAAAGCTGCCCAGGGCAAGAGATCAGTGTAGAAACATCACTAGGAAGGATCTTACCAGACATGACCTTTTTTAAAAATCTTCAGAAGCAATCCACCCCCTGGTTTCAATATTACTGCAGCAAAAGACTTTTCATTTTTTAAAAAATAAACAGGTGTTTGTTGCGTCTCACATTGTTTACAAGACCCAGCGTTTGATGTTTTCCAGAGCCAGCAAAGATAAGTGAAAAATATTTCACCTATTTTACATCACATATACACAGTTTCCCCGTAATGCTAATGATCAACTTTCCAATGTGCCGTCAGGTTTTTTATATATATATACCTTTGAAAATCAAACTCTTGATGTGTTTAAATTGTAAACCTTCAGCTGTTGCAGCTAATTAGATATATTTTTTTATATCTATAAAAAAAACAGTTTAATGAATCCAATGCTTGTTTATGTTAAACTGCCAAGGAGTTTAGCAATTGAACAAGTGTGATTTGGAGAACATCTGATTGCAAGCCATGTGGAATTCCATATGTCAGGAAAGCTGGAAAGCATTTCTCCTGGACCATTGTCTAAAAACTTGTGCTGCCTTCGTCCTACCTCCATAAGGGCTTTTGAGCTGGGCTGACAAAGGATTTATCATAATTATTGTTCTGCGCGGGATCGTGATTAAAAACGATGCTTTCGTCTGTGTTGTTTATAAAGTTTCCAGCTCACAATTAAAACATCCTGCAGCTTTTGGTTCCCCTCCTCTCCTTTCTCCCCTCTTTTTTTCCTTTCACTCCTGCAACAGAACTTTAAAGCCCATCATTTGTTTTCAAAATTAATACCTGTCAAATCATTCTTTGGGGGATCTGTGTCAGGAAGCGGGAAGGGGGGTGGAAAATGCTTCAGAACATGAAATGTTTGAAAGATTTCCTTTGAAAAATGTTTGAGTTGATAGTGTACAAAAAGATGAATGATGCTTTGTAAACATCAGCCTGGGACCAAAGGTCTAATTTTCTGAGTTTCTCCTGCACAACCACCATTGAAATGCATGGATCGCATGCCAGCCGATAGAGGTCTATATGTGCATAATGTGCACACATCATGTGTATAATTTAGTCTGAGCAAAGAATAAAGGACAAGGCAACCGTGACCACCAACTTAGCCATGGATTTAACTATGCAGTTGTGACTCGTTCGAAGACAGGCGGCCAGTTAGTTTTTAACGAGCAAAAAGCCTGTCATTTTGATTGGGGTCACATATGAAGCGTTTACACTGTAAGAAACCTCTGATTGGGTGCACTGCAGCGATGTGTACATGGCAGCCATGTGTCTTGCACCCCCTTGCAGCAGAGGCATACTTAGAGGGGGAAATCACAGCATTTCGTTTGGCGTGCAGCTGCTCCCCCTCCTCTTCAGAGCCATTCCCAGCTGCAAGAGAAAAACAGAGGCAACGTTGGCTACAAATGGCTCTGAAGAGGAGGAGGAGTGGCTGCTTGCAAAACTTAGTGCTGTGACCCCCCTCAAGGTATGCCACTGCCTGCAGAATCCCTATCAGTCTGGGCTTCACCATCTCATACCCCCCCACACACACACATATACACACAAACATGCAAAAGTGACCCAGGGTGCAATCCTAACAACTTTCCAGCAGTGACTCTGCTGGGCCAATAGGGCATGTTCTGCATCCTGCAGTGGAGTAGTAGTTATCTTCCCGTACTTTGGAGCTGCATTGTCCTTTCCCTGGGACTGGAAAGTTGGTTAGGATTGTGCCCCCAGTTGTCTAGTTAGGTCCTAAAATGGTCCATTATCCTGAAAATGTTCTCTGGTCAACCTCAAGCCCCCATTAAGTGTACGAATCCAAGAGGTTCTCTTGCACGATCCAACGTTCTGCAGTTCTCATTCATTGCACACAAGAAGTTCCCTTTCAGTTGTAACCTATATCAGCTGGGCGCTTTTATTTAAAAAGAAAAAAGAAAAAAAACACTGCCTTGGCTGAGGTTCAAGCATCCATAGCTATTTCTTTTTTTCAGATATGCAAGTTACAGGTCTGGTGGGATTGCAAACCAGAGGTTGAGAAATTCCAAGGGAGGAAGTCCTATAGGATAAAGAGATGGAGTGTTGATTTCAAAGGCTTCTTGCTGAAAGTTTTCATAAATCAGGAATAGAAAATTCACAAATTATGCCAATTTCTACTAGGCCTATCAGAGGAGAGGATTTTAAAATCTAAGCTCCAAACAGGGGGGAAATTTAGCGAGTGAGAGGGATGTGTTCAACGGCAAGGTCTGCTCACATTCTGCAGAGAATAAATATTTTGCATATGAAAAAGTACCATGTGTGCATATTGCAAGACTGGATGTCGGCCATTCGAAGGATGATGCAAATGTATTGTATGATTATTAATTTATCTACTCTCCTTTCAAACCACTTACGCTTTCACAGAGGATTAGATAAATTAATGCAGAGAAAGCGTCTGTATGACTATCTAGATTTGACGGTTAGATGAAATCTCCGTAGAAACATGGCCCTTACTTTCTTGTTCATTTTCATTGCTAGCTTTGGGGGATCTGCCCTACAATAAACATGCTCACTTGATTGCAATGAACAGCGAGGTTGTGATTTTTTCAGGAACGTGGAATCCTATTTGAAAATCTCAATGGTGAGAAATCACATGCCAATGAATGCTAATTGCTGGAGGGAAGCTCTGGGTGAAACCTGTTCTCTTCAAGTCTTGTTTACATACCACATATTCGATCAATCAGATATGGCAGATATTAGACCATTGCATCCACAAAACAATGTCAATGTTTGTCAATCTCAATGTCAATGTCAATGTCAGCATTTACAAAACATCACCGCTACGGACGTGGGTGCAATCCTAAACAGCGCTGGATTAGCGAGGCCAGCCGGCCAGCACCAAATCCACCAACGTGCTGCTTGGATCTGCGCCCGCTAAAGATCCGAGGAGACCACTCGGCCCAAATCAGTGCCGCGCGGCCTCACTGACGGGCTTAGGATGTGACCGTACGGCTACCTCCCAAGCCCGCCCAGGTCCCGCCTCCAGGACCAATCCCCATCCCAAAATGGGACAGAGAAGACCGTCTTTGGTCTTCGGTCGGCGCAAGGGAGGCTCTCCGTTGGCGCTCTGAGGCCAACAATGCGAGCAGCGTCGGCTTCAGAGTTGGAGCGCCGATGCGGGGGTGCTGCTTGGAGCCCGCGCGCCAGCGCTCAACCCCTTGCATCGACACGATGACGTTGCGGCAACGCAAGGGGCAAGCTAGGATTGCGCTGTGTGTATATGATTTTTTTAAAAAAAATCATGCAATTGGAATACAAATTTTTTTAAGAACTTGTCTATGCAAAAGGAGAAAAAATGGCCAAGTCTGAAAAATCATTTTCCACAAATAGAATGGCCAAAGTCAATGGATTTTATGATATGCCATATTTAGATTTCATAATCAGTTCATCATGGATGACCGGGCTCTAAACTGCCCTGAAGAATTAACTCAGCCCAAGTCAACCAGTTGCAAACAATTCCCTGAAGGTGAATCATTTGTCTTCCCTTAATGAGTGACTCTGAGCTGATGAAGAGTTTGGGGGATCTTAAATTTCTTAAAAGCAAATGAAGTTATATGACTGACGTGGGTTTTTTTCTCTGCTGAGACTTCCATCCCATTGCAGTCAGGCTGCTAATTTGAAAACAGCTTGTGTCATTTCCCATCCAAGCTCCTTTTGCTAGACCTCCAAATACTAATAGGCACACAGCATTCTCCAGGCAAGTTTTATAATTGCCTGTATGGTCTCTGACATGAACCTTGGGAAAGACAGCTGTGTTGCCCATTTAAGCCTGGCACCATGAATAGTACAACATAAAGTTCACCCTTGTGGTGGGTGGGCAAATACTCAGTGGAGGGCACCACCCACTATGACCCTGTTATGGCATCACAGAACCAAACAGGAGGAGCTTGTTGCCATAGGGAGATAATCCCCATCAATAGGGACCACTTTACAATGCTGTAGCTAGAAATGTTGCAGGTAGTCACACTTTCCTAGCTCAGAATATGAATGCTAGTGATTGATAAGGAACAGCTGTAGTATGAGTTAGACATTACCAGGGATGGGGATTCGAGTCGTGAGACTCAAGTCGCTAAAATGCCAGTTTTTCACAACTCATGTTGGACTTGAGTCACGGATGTCACTGACTTGGGCGTGACTTGAGACTCATGGCAGTGACTTGGAAAAGAGTGACTTGAATTTTACTTGAGTTCCGACTCTACGTCGTGTTTTGTGTACTCGCTTGCTTACTTTTTTTTCTAGTTCATGACTAGAACCAGAGGTCTAGAGGGCGCATGAGGATAAGCGAATGGTGGGCCTAGAATCAGGTGCATTTGCTGCACATTAAATGTGTGTTTATTGTTCTAAAAGACTTTCCAGATGATTCCTGCAATAAATTAATTCTCAGTTGTCCGTTCTTTGTTGTGGGGAATCCGGGCGTCCTTCCATCAGAGAGCACATTTTCTTGCAGAGTTATCATGGTTTTCCCAGCACTGAAATGGCTCCGCTTGGTGTGCCAGCTGCAGCCCTTCCTGGATAAATGTGATCTGGCCACAGTCAGTGGTGCCTTGATCGTGCTCAGATTAGATTATGGCAGTGCTCTTTCAAAGGGGACTGCCTTTGAAGACTGTCCGACTAGTGGAGAACACAGCGGTTGGGTTGCTAACTGGAATCAGGAGAGGCATTGTGCCAAAATCCCCTCCCCAGACCTCCTGGAGGAGTTGTGTCTACTTAAGGCTAACTAGCTCCCCCTTTCCTCTGTAATGGCCCTGGTAATGGCCCTGGTGCCAAAGTTTTATTGGCCAGGGTGCCAGACAACCTTGGTATGCCACTGAGTGTCGTTAGACTATGCTTGGACTCATCTTCTTATGTTCACATATATGTTCTTCATGCCTCACCCCCAGGGGTGAGGTGTGGGTCTACCAGGGGAGCATGGCAACTGAAACATCTACCCAGGTAGCATCCTATGCAGAAAATTGACCATAAGGAGCAGGTTGGCTGCCTTTGCTATGGAACATTTAGCAGCGGGTGGTCCTTTTTACTTTGGGATTGAATATCCACTCCCACTCCTTGATGCTGTCACATCTGCTTGTTATTTGCAAAGGAACATTGTCTTTGGGGTTGGGCTGGTGCCTGCCTGGGAGGGGCATGCAGTAGCATCACTAAGCCCCAGGATCTCCCTGCCCGCCTTAAGAGAGGCACTCCCTAGTGATGACTTGAAGTACGCGGGATGAACCCGGAGCCGTCCATCACGAGGCTGATTCAAGCTCCTGGGCCTGGCGGTTATTCCCCTTCTCTGGGTAATTAAAGGGGCTGCAAGCTGTGTCAGCCAGGCCTGCGTGGGAAGGAAGTTGCACGAATCCAAGGGCTGCAAGAGAAGCCGATTATCTCTGACTCCAGAGGTGTTGACAAGGCAGCAGGGATTAAATGGATGATGGGTGATGCGGAGAGCCAGGCCGGGGGAGAATCATGTTGTGTCCTCTCCAGGTCTTCACCTGAAACCGACAACTTTGCTGCCTTGGCTGAGAAGCTTGTTGAACCACCATCAGCCCATTACAAATTCCGCAGACAGAGGTGCACAACCTACATCTCTTGGTTGGAGGGGTGAGGATTTGGATGGGCAAAAGTGCATATTCGGGGGGGGGTTATGCTCAAACTGCTCTGGCTGTGATCCAAATCAGGTGCCCCCCCTATTTACTCTTTTAAAAATCCCAGGTGAGCTTTGCAGGGGGTCCCCTGCAGAGTTGTAACTATGGTGGAGCCTGCTGCTTCCAGGGGGAGCCTCCACAGGAGAAGGAATGGGGATGCAAAACTGTCAGCGCCACCTGCTTCTCCTGGGAGAACCCAGGCATGACGTCACAATGTCACATGCCATCGTGACATCACTGCTCCAGACACCACGGCTTCTAGTTACTCACTTGTTCCCCTGTATCATGTCTCTGGTGGTTCTGCAACCCTCTTCAGACATCATTCCTGCACTGAGTTTGAGGCAAGAAGAATTCTGGAACTTTCTGGGCCAACACGAGTACCAAAACAGACAGATGCACTCCTCTCTTGTTCAGATGGTTTCTGCAGGCCATTACTGAATACAGGGAGAATTAAATCGAGTGTGTGTGTGTGTGTGTGTGTGTGTGTGTGTGTGTGTGTGTGTGTGAGTGAGTGAGTGAGTGAGAGAGAGAGAGAGAGAGAGAGAGAGAGAGAGAGAGAGAGAGAGAGATCACAGAAGGTCATCTCAATTCCAGGGGGCATAGCTAGCTAGCAGGTTCCCATTCTGTCCTCTGCACATGCCTTAAACATGTGCAAACACCTTAAGGGGCTAAGGAGTCACCTTTAGGGGAAGTGGTTGTTGCTTCCTTCATAGGCCAAGATAGTGCAAAGTCTCTGTTAGCAAGGACGGGATCCTCCAGATTTTTCCAGATGTCACAGTTGAGGGTACTTTTGCCAAATGGAAGATTGTATATAAATAGTTTGAAAAAAAATATAGAATGAATGAAAACTTCAACAGACAGGGCCGCATGCTTTCCTTCAGTGTAGGATTTCCTCCACTGAGACATCATCAGAGCCTGTCAGAAGCTGGGCAAGTCTCCAAAGGTTAGGGAGAGAGGGCCAAAAACATATAATTTCCCTTTTACAGAGGGCCATGGCTGTCTCTCAGATTTTAAACAGCATCTCACTGCAGCTGTGAAGCAGGCTTTTAATCTTGCAGCTGGTCCTACAGATTGTATCAATAACGAGTATTGTCACCTTTCCACTCCCTGGTAGGGCTCCTGTACCATCAACAGGCAGAAGTTCAACTGGTCAAGCCTTTGCTCTGGCACCAAGCTAGACTATTGGAGGAATCCATATGTGCTCAGTTTTGCCCCAGAGCTGTTAAAAGCCAATCTTTGCAAAGCCACATTTTGGGACAGTGCTGGCCCCCAGCCAGTGTAAATGTTAAAAAAAGATCAGCCTCCTTTAGCAAATCAGTTAAGAGTATGGACCGCCAGCCAAAGAGAGGGCCAACATTTTTGGCATTCATTTCTGTACTTTTGGGCCTCAAAACCTTTAACTGACCCCTTGTGTTTTTTCAGCTTAGCCCAGAGAATGTTTAACTTGCGGTTTGATCAGCAGCAGAAAACAGCAGGTCCATTATGAAAATTTTGCCTAACCAGAGCATATAGCAACGGTACTGTCATTTTTATTATTAAAAAAACACATTTCATAAGGTCAAAAATGTTTTATCTGCTTGGACAAGAATTGGGAAGAGAGAGAGAGAGAGAGAGAGAGAGAGAGAGAGAGAGAGAGACTTAAGCCTGATTGCTTAAGCTTGCACAAGCTCTAGCTCTTTCTATTTATTGCAGTGCAGTCCCATGTTAAGGAAACATTCCCTTATCTTGAGGAGACCCCTGTGACTGCTCCCCCACTGCAGGATGCAGCACACACCCCATTGGCACGGCTGCATCAGCAAGTTGGATAGGATTGGGTCCTCTGTGTCCTAAAAAGTGACAGGCAGACCTGTGTCAAGCAGAGCAGGGACTCTTTAAAAATGCAAACTTACCCAACATACATACATGGAAGTCCTAAGGAGGGGGACTGAATATAAGGCCAGACTAAATATAAATCTTTAACAGTTTACTTTAACCCTCCAATGGGAATGGAGCCACTTAACTAGATTCACATTTCCAGTGAACATTTTTTCCTTTTTTCCCATTTTTTCCTTTCTTTCTTGAAAAATCAGGATTTTTTTTAACAAAATCTCTCTCTCTCTCTCTCTCTCTCTCTCTCTCTTTCTCTCTCTCTCTCTCTCTCTCTCTCTCTCTGCTTGTCATGATGTTAGTTTTCTTTGGCTTTCCCATAGAGGACTAAGTGATTTTCTTTGAAGTTTTTATTGATGAATAGATTCCTATAAATAACTGTCTGGAGTAGCCGCCTGATCTTCCTTCATGTCCTGGAGTAATCAAACTGGCAGGACGAAAAGTGTTGGGGATCAAAATTTATGGCTGCCCAATGTTAAGCGTTTCAATGGGTGTCATACTCTTCCACTTGGTGTCTACAGATGTAAAATCAGAGGTACGCAGGGTCCAAAAACTCCAATTCCACGTTTCAGATGGAAGACGCAACAGACAATCCACGAAGGTGTGTCATTAAGAGTTTGGTGTCATAAATAATGTGTGCAGGCAGGAGAACAGAAATAGTTGGGGAAGAGGGTTTCCTTCCAAGTATTTTTTGGGGGGGATATGAAACTGCAGAGTGTGCTCCACACATCAGGGTTTTACGCCCAGGAGCAGGTGGAACATTGCATAGCACAACATAGAATCCAGCAAGCTGAAGATCTCAGCATTCATGCTTTTCAACAAAACTCACCGCCACTTTTTCCTACTATTATGGGACTCCTGTCCTGTAAGTTTCTTTTGAGCGTTTATTTTTCTTGCAACGTGAGTCATGAATGTGAAAAAAAAAAGACTGATGCATGGTGTTTATTATTGCTGTGCAGCTTGGCTCACTTTCTTTGAGCGACCTGATTTCTTTTTCAATGATGGCGCACACTAAACTGGGTGATGCAGGCTGACCTTTGTGAAACTGACTGTAACTTGTTCTGCACTGTGACAGCAGTTGCCACTGGGGGCTTTTTGATCTCCTCCAACACTCACAATCTGCTCAGTAGCCGACCATCACTTTGCCCCATCTTCAAATTTGCCCTCCTCCTCCTCCTCCTCTTCCTCCTGCTCTGCAGATGTGAAACCGGCTTGATCCGATTCCCAAAATACTTTTCATCCCAACAGCGGTTTATCCAACCTGCAGATGGAGCAGCCTCAAGCTCTGTTGGCTCACCCTTAGTGAGCAATCGAATGAATGCAGTTTGAGCCGGAGGGATCACGTATGTTATAATTGCATTATAATGCCCAGCCGCATGTGAAACAGACCAAACAAAACAAATGTTTGCTTTAAAAAAAAGTTTCTCCTTGTGGTTTTCCTTGTGGCTGCTGGATCCAGTCTTCCTTTTTTGTTCCCACTACACACAGAGCTGGAATTATGAGAGGGTGAGCAGGTGGAATCTTCCATGACATCCACAAGCCCCCCACCGACTGCACCCCCAGTTGTGGCCAAATCATGCTCTCCCATAGCCTTCCCATAGCAGCTAGGGGGCTGGGCTCCTTTGGTGTGTGTCCCCCACTCATAATTCAAATTGTGGACATTGGCAATTATCAAACTCTTGCCCTAGGTCAGGGGGTGCCAGGCTGGGCATTTGGAAAAAGGGAGAAGACGCCTTCAGTCCAACTTCGCCATTACCCTAACTTTTCACTGAGCATCCCAGAAAATCCAGAAGAAGTGTCAGAGAATTTTTGGTGTGTGATTCCCCCCCTTTTCCAGGTTAAAAGACCCATTAATGGTGCCATCAAAGCCTCCCCATGCCCCCCATCACTAGCATTGTCCCTTGTGAGGGGGCGCATAGCAGCTAAGAGACCAAACTATAACTCAGGACTTCCTGGCTTTGAATCTCACTTCTGCCAAGGAGTTCACTAAACAGACTTCAACAAACCATTTCCTCTCGGCCTCAGTCTTCCCCGTCTGCAATATAGGGATAATAATACCTTCTCTGCCTTACAGGTTGTTGTAAGGACGACATGGATGTAATGACATAATGACATGGATGTGAGGTGCTTTTCACATTCAGAAGGTGCTATAAAAATACATGAGTACAGGCATGCCCTGCTGCGGTGCCTTTCCGGGTCCACCTGTGGCAGTGATGTCATGCAGGGGGAACGCGGGGGAACTCAGTTCCACTAGTTAAAATTAGGGCTGACTCTGCCCAATTCACTCTCCCTCCTCCCCCCTCCCAATTCCTCTGCAAAGAGCTTTTCTTCTTGGTTGGCCGGCACTCAGAGGGTTAAAGGGAGCAACTCCGGATTCCTAGGGGGGCGAAGGCAGTGATGTCATTCAGGGGGAATGGACCAGAATGGGCGTTCCGGATCCTAACGGGCTCCATGGCTGGTTCCGGGTTCCCGACAAGTGCCAGTTAAAAGTAAGTTCCTGTTCCTAAATCATTTGAATGACACCACTGACCTGTGGATACATGAAACCATGGATACTGGGGATGCCTTTTGAAAGACAGGAGAACATCGGTGGTTTTGCTGCAAACAAGGCAAAAAAAAAAAGAGTTTTGTTTACTGTTCCCCTATCGTTTAAGAGGAGTTCCAATATCCATGGTATCCGTGGACAATGAAAACCGTGGATACCGAATCTGTAAATACCAGGACATGCCTATAGTAGTATTACATGTGCCCCTGCCTATCAGCCATTCATTAATTTCCCCCTCCATGCATATAGAAAATGTGCAGAGGGGGGCAGTGGTACCCCCATTCACTAGGTTAGCGGCACCAGCCAGCTTCACACACTGTATTGGCACATTCAGTGGGTCATCTGCATCACCTTGTGGGGATTTAGGTTGGACTGGGCTACATGTGTGTCCCGGGATAGGCTCTCCTTTTAGATGTCCTGCCAAGCACAGGGGCATCAGGAGTCGGGAGCCCAACAGGTGCAGTTCTTTCGTTTCGTATTGTACACTGTACACGTGGCGGGGAATAAGCGAATCTGAGAATGGCCACGATAAGCGGAGGTGTTTATTGCTTTATTCCTTGCAACATGTCAGACTCTTGAAATGTCATGTGCTCCGCGCAGCCTGCACCGGAAACCCGCTTTGTTCGCCGTGTTCCGCAGTCTTGCAAAAAACCTTTTGTGCAAGAAAGAGCGAGCAAATTTTTCGACCTGCTTTCCAGAAATGTGGGAAAGTTTATTTATTCCTCCATGCATTCCTGATTTGCAGTGCGCTCTCTAAAAATGTCTCTCAGATTTAGGCTGAGTGAGCTCATGCTAAATTTAGCAATGATCTTTTAAACAAACATTCTTTACGCTTTGCTGAATGAGCACTGAAGCTGGATTAAACGCATGGACCTTATTTACCATGTTTCATTCTTCCGCAGCCTCTTTCCTGAATTACTTGCAATCTGATGGAGGGGGCTGGCCAAAAACCGAGAGGATTCACTGTGGAATGTGGAAAAAGAGCCCCCCAAATTAGAACTTACTATGAAGCTCGTCCCGGTTTTATTTGCTGTTGCATTGAGAACAAGGCTCTAGTCCTGAATATGAATTGGCAGCTTCTGCAGAAAGTGCAGTTCAAAAGACATGAGTCTCAGAACCCTGGCCTGACCCCCTCCCCCCACACACCTGACCCCCTGCAGAAGACCCCCTGCTCAGCTGCTGTATTCAGTGGTGCCGAAGTAGGCTGTGGGAGCAAAGCAGCGGATGTCTTTTCTCATAAACAGACACTCGTGTGCGCTCACAGTAGATCTTGTTGGTCATTTTCAAACAGCCTGGACTCGAAGACGTTTAGCCACATTTGGAGCCTGGATAGGTAATTCAGGAGAGGGTGGGAGGGGCCATTGCTCCGTAGTCTCACATGGGCTCTTATCAGATGAACTGGGTTCTAGGGTGTTGTTGGAGGGTGTTCACTCAGCTCCAACAAGACACTGGCTGGGCCTGTCGGGAACCACAGAGAGAAGACCTTGAGGTAACAGGGAGATCATTTTGAAATGGTGTGGCAGACAGTTCTGGTCTCTCCTTGAAGAGTCTCGATTCAAGTCACCCCCAGACTGGCCAAAAACCTCCCCACGCCCAAGATAGCATGTCAGCTATTCAGTGATGTCATGCAGGGGGTACGCGGGGGTACGCGAGTACTGGTTTCTAGGATTACAGCTGGCCCCGCCCATTCGCCCGCCCACTCGCCAACTCCGCCCTCTGCAACGTTTGGATTTCCTGCATGTTTGAGTTGCCTGCATGTTCTCAGAGCCAGGCAGGCAGGCAGGCAACGAGCGGAGCCTTTCCTTTCCTTGCCACTGAAAAATGAGTTGCTCTGGGGTTTTAACATGATGCCAGGTCTCCTTAACATGTTCTGGGGGTGCTGTGGAATACTGTTGCAACTGTTGGGTCAGTTTAAAATCATCTGAGGCCTCAAAAAGGGCTTTTTTCATGTCACTTCCTGCCACGACATCACTTCCGGCTTATGACGTCACTTCCGGTGGGCGGGTCCCCACACGTGCCAATCAAAAGTGAGTACCTGTCCTTAAATCATTTAGATGACACCACTGCAGCTCTTGCTCACCTGGTAATTTGCCAGCCTCTCCTTCAGGGCTGGCCTGCCACTGTTGTGCTTGGGTGTGGCCACCTCCGCCTGCCCACTTGCCTCCATTATTCCTCAGGGATGCTCTTCTAGGCCACCACTCCTCTCTTGTCCTCCACACTTCCTCTTCTGGTCCATTCCCTTCTTCCTGCTCCAATCCAGGGAGCAGGAGCAGCAGGGACTGGCACAACACGAGAGGAGGGCAGGCAGAATGGAACCTGTGGATGCCTGTGTTTTTAGCAGCTCTCATACCTAATTCCAAAATCCCACTATTTTCCAAGTGGACGTAACAGAGTCTGGCCTAAGCACCCCCATCCCTCAAAAACCACCCCACATTTTCCCCCCACTGCAAAGCAGCCCACGTCCTGCCTGCTGGAACGGCGCAAGTCCGGAAGGGCTGCTCTGCTGTCACCTACTGTGGGTTTCTTCGGCCTGCCGAGGCCGGCTTGGTCATCGCGGGTTGCCTCAGCCTCTGCAGAGAACTCTCCAGCCAACAGAGTCCTGCATGGGAGGAAGGCAGCTCCTTGGGTTTGGGCTGCCTGCCAGGCCCTCTCTTCCGAGCCAGAAAGTGGCCAGCAGGAGAGGGTCCAGGAGAGGTTCCCAAACCCCTGATGTCGGACTCATCCCGTGTCTTGAGCAGATGCTTTGCGGGCTGGGCCAGGAGCCACGGAGCTGTGGTAGACCCAGAGGACTCTGGAGCCAACAGAGCAGGCCGGGAGCCAAGCCGGGAGCCCAGCTGAATGGCTTTCTTGTTTCATGGGGACGTTTCAACTGGGCAGGAGAGACTGTTTTGGTGTCTGTGGCTATTTTGCTGCGCGCAAAGCAGAGCATTTCCCATTTGTGCCGGAATTTACAGTAACTTGCCAGCAGGAGGGTGAAACTGTGTGGTTACGAACCAGGAAGTTGTCCTTGCCGTGGGGGTGGGAGGAGGGGAGCTCCACAATGGGGGCTGTTTTCTCTTTTGAAGGGTGTTGCGAAGGCCAGGGGAGCAGGGGCACCGGAGGCCTGATCCCACCAGCAGCTTCCAAAGTCTACCTGGTGACCAAGACTGACGTCTAAGGAAGTCTATGACTACTGTCCATCGTGATGGTGATTCCTATTATTCCGTGTCCAGCCTCATTGCAGGCAAGCCTCCCACTTGCAAGGAGGAGAATTGCATTGTCCCAGCAATTATAGAACTGAAAAGGGATCCTATTTCTTCTCTAGTTTAAGTTTCAGTAGCGGGAGGGGAAACAAATTGGGGGCAGGGGGAGCTTCACAGCAGTGTTTCCAAGCTTCTTCCCCAGGAATAAATCCTATGCTTTTGGATTCACTCAAGGTTACATTGCACAAAGGAGCTAAACTGACTGCAATGGAGGGGGGGCAAATGCTGTGCAATGCAATGGAGGGGAGCAAAAATTGGGCAGGACTCCTCTGCACAGCTATTTGAAAGTGGGTGCCATTAACTTCTGAGTCAACATACATAGGATGGGGCTGCTGTTGGCATCCTGAAGGCTGAGATCCTAAGCACCTTTGTAGGGATACAGTCCCGTGACAACCGTGTGACGGTGTACAATTTTGTAAAGCAAAATTCATCCCATGCAAATTCCACCACTCCCCCCCCCCCCAAGCAAGCAGCCTGCGCAGGGAACTGATTAAAAGCAAAAGAAATAACATGAAACCAAACAGGAACTAGTTGTAGCAAAATATTTTTTATTGACTATAGGTGTTGTCCCCTAATGAAAACTTCTCAAATATAGCCTTTACCTACTCATATACACAGACTTATTATAGCAAGGATAAATGAAGTCCCGGCTTGTCTACAAGGTAATCTATGGGGGGGGGGGGGTTAACACGGAGAAAGATGCAAGCGTTCCTTTTGATCCCGCTGGGGGTGTTCTGGGCTTCACCTGCCGGGGGTATTTTGTGGCTTTGTGAACGACCCTAATAAGGTCCAGTCGGAGCCCAGCCGGATTCCAAACGGAGCATCGCCCGGAACGTTTTCTGTCTAAATAGAGAGGCGCGATTAAAAGGCTGTTTTGAAACCCTGAAGCAAACGGTCTGGAATGACCCCCAAGCGGAGTTGAAGCGAGAGGTGACACCCGCCCCACTTTGTACACTGGTCTGCAGAAAAGGAAAAAAAATCCATGTAACGTATTGAAACATAAGAATAATAACGAAATAAGAACGGATGCTATTCGAAAGCCCGGGGCTTGTTCCTTTGCGCTGAATAATGGTCAGGCTGTTCGTAACTTTTTTTTTTCCGGAAGGCAGAGACAAGCGAATGCGTCTGTGTGAATGCGAAATCCACGGGGATCAAGAGAGGAAGAGGAGAAACGGGAAGCTGCGGTATAGTTTAGAAAATGCTGACAGAGATGTCTACTCGGGAGTAAATCCCACGCACTTCACGGCAATATACTTCCGAGTCGAGTTCGCTTTGGATCGCATCGTTCCGACGCGATCCACAGCAGACTTACTCGGAAGTAAGTCCCATCGCGGGGCTGACCGCGTCCCAGTGAGTGGGCGCAGGATCGCTGCTTCGGGTGTTCTGAGCGGGTGAGAATTCAAGCCTGCTCCAGTAAGGAAAGCAGGAGGAGATTGCTCCCGTCGAGGTGCGGTCCTCGAAGCAGTTCAGGACGCCACTTGCTTCAACCTCTAAACGGAAAAGCACTCTGGAGAAAACGGCGGAGCTTACTTCGAAGTAGAGGAAACTTTCTGGCTAGGGGGCGGGGGAGAGGAGTCCTGCGAGATGGACGCGGCGGAGAAACCTCCTGGCGCTCCGCTCGAAGAACTCGGTTGGACTGACCCGCGGTGCGGACCTGCACGTGGGAACCCCAACCCCAGACCCGGCAGGGCCGCCACATCCCGTGGCTCCAAGGCCCTGCCCGCCTGCCCGCCCTCCGCTCGGTTTGCGGCGGCGTCCGGAGTAGTCCGGCGCCCGTCGGGGCTACTGGAAGTGAAACACGGTGTCGGGGAAGCCGAGGGGCAGGTAGGAGAGGACCGGGATGCCCAGCTGGTAGAAGCGCCCCTGAATCTGGGAGTCCAGCACCAGCGAAGCGTTGAGCGCCGCCTGCGCCTCGGCGCTGCCCAGCCCGTCCAGTCTGGAGGCGCCCTTCGCGTCCCCCTTGGCCGGCCTGCGGAGGACTTTCTTGCCCAGGATGCTGTCTATGCTGAAGCTCTGCGGCTTGGCGGGGCCGCCCCTCGGGGCGTCGGGGTCCGCCCGGCGGGCCGCGGAGCCTCCCTGGGGCGCCTCGGAAGGAGCCCGTTCCCGAGGGAGCGGCCCGGCTGCGGGCGCGCCGGCGCGCACAGGAGCGCCCTCCCCGGCGTCGAAGGCGGCTCGGGCCTCGGGGGGGAGGCGCGGCATGGCGCGCCGAGTGGCTCCGAATAGCCGCGCAGCCGGACGGGGTCACCGGGAGGTGAGGGTGCTGGAGCCCGCTGGGGCCTGATCCCGAGGCGCGCCCGCTCGTCTCCGGGTCCAGTCGGCCCCGCGCTTCCTCCGCCGCCGCCGCCTCCTCGCCCACGGCCGCCTCCAGGGCTCGCTCCTCCGGGGAGAGGTGGTCGCGCAGGCTCCCCGGGGGCGCCTCGGCGCTGCGCCCCCCCTCGCCGTCCGCGCCCTTCTCCGCCTCGACCCCCTCGACCCCGAGGGGGGCTTTGGTCTTCCTCTTCCTGCGCCGGTAGTTCCCGTTCTCGAACATGTCCAGGCAGCGGGGGTCCAGCGTCCAGTAGCTGCCCTTGCCGGGCCGCCCCTTCTCCCGGGGGACCTTGACGAAGCAGTCGTTGAGCGAGAGGTTGTGCCGGATGGAGTTCTGCCAGCCCTGCTTGTTCTCCCGGTAGAAGGGGAAGCGCTCCATGATGAACTGGTAGATGCCGTTGAGGGTCACCCTCCGCTCCGGCGCCTCCTTGATGGCCATGGCGATCAGGGCGATGTAGCTGTACGGGGGCTTCTGCGGGGGCTCCTGCCTGGAGAGGACCCCCGCCGAGGCGAAGCCCAGCGCCCCGGGCAGCCCTCCCCTCTCGGCCCCGTAGAGGTACACCACGGGGGAGCTGCCCAGGGAAGACGGGGCCAGGCGGTGGTGGTGGTGGTGGCTGCTATAGAGCTGGCTCATGGCCGATCCGAAGGGACTCCGCTCGTTCCCCGCGGGGGCCAGGCACGAGGGGGGCCCTCTCGGGTCTCCCCCAGATCTGCGCGCGCGGGGACGGCTGCCGCTCCTTCTGCCTCCGTTTCTCCCGCTGCCCCTGCTTCATAGCGCTTTCCCGAGGAGGAGAGAAGCGAGAAGAAGGAGAAGTCGGAGAAGGGGTGTGAGGGGGGGGAGGAAATGTGAAATAATTGTTGTAAGTTTGCGATTATATGTTGACTTAGCTCTGGAAAATAAATTGTCTCCGATAAACAGTCGTTTGTGCGCTCAGCCCACCCACATTAATTAAAATTTTCATTGCGGCTGCAGCCCTTTTTTCCACGTGGCTCGCCGGGTACCAGCCAATGACTCCCCCGGTTCTCCCTTCATTTGTTTATAGCATTAGTCTGTTGATAAGTCTGCCCACCCAAGTCGAATCAAGCTGTGTTTATTTGGAAAAATTTCCGGGCACCCAATATATAAACGCTCCGATCTGATGTTTGAAATCTCACGTCCACCCCCCTTGCTTCCCCGCCTCCATCCTCCTCCTCTCCCCCCCCCCGCCGCCGCTCCCCCCACCCCACCCCACCCTTTGACGTTGTGAGCACGAATCTGGATAGTTGCGCGGTTGGGTTCCGGAGGAAAAAGCCGGCAAGCCAGCGGGGAGTGCGCTCGCACGCTTCTCTTCCTCTCTTTCTGCCGCCGGAGACGTCTGAATAGCGAGTCCTGGATCTTCTGCAACTGTTGAAGAACGTGGGAAACACACACGCACACCAGCCCAAAGATGCTCGACCGAATGCAAGGAAGAGCAGCTCTCTCCTGCCCCCGCCTCCACCCCCAACAACGGGTCTTCAGCGACATGTGCCTCTCCCTCTCCGGGGACCTCTATCCTGCTCCACTTCACGTCTTCTGCCTTGTTGTCACAACTCCAAAGCTTACTGGAGAGACCTCCTCCGCCTCTGTGTGTCAGTGTAATCCGCTTTTGCAGCCACCTCCGTCAGCGGCCATCATCAAATCCTGTGGCAGTGAGTTCCATAAGCTGGTTATGCCTCTCATGAAGGAGTGCTTCCTTTGGCCTGGCCAGCATCTTTTGCCAAGCAATTGCATTGGGTGCCTTCCGGTGTTATAAAAGACAGGGAAAGTGCCTTTTGACCCACTTTCTGTCGTTCCCAATTGTATAGTCTTCCATCATGTCTCCCTTTATAATCTTTTTTCCTAAACTCAGAAGCCACAAACACTTTAGGGTTTCTGCATAAGGAAGACCAGCCCGTTTATCACTTAGCCTTGCTCATTCTGGCCAATGTGTGCTGGATTAGTGCTGATAATGGCACTCCTTCCCCACCCTGCCCCAGTAAAATCTTCTTCACCAAAACACTCTAATTAAATGGCATTTGCTAAGGGTGGAGACAATCACTTCTTTAGAGAGCTGAAGATGGGATGAGAGAGTCTTTGTTGCCCCCAAGGACAAGATCCTCATACCTGTACAGGAGCTGCCATTCATGAGGCCCTGTGGCAATCACCCTCCAGTGTTGGATTGGTGGAAGACTGCTTGCCAGGGACAGTTCCTCCCTACTGGTCTGCAAGCTTCCTGGAGCAAGAGGAAGTGGAGGAGAGGAGAGTGGTAGGCTAGAGTGCCAAGAATGAATAGGGAGGAGCAGTGGCAGGGGGCCACTGCCAGGGAAGGGGTATGATACCATCCCAAATCCAACGTGGCTTGGGCCACCAATCTTTTGGTTTTGTTGTATCTCTAAAACCTGCCAGTTCTGTTGAACCAGCCGTGATAGTATAATTGGGGGCAAACATCCCAGCAAGCAAAGCTTCCATCATTTTCTCATTTGCTACTTTGGACATATTGGCCCCCTCTCATCATAGCTGACTCCCCCCTCCCCCAAAAAAGTGCCTCCCTCTCGCTTTTCATGCCACATGCACGAATGTAGTTAATTCTGGAGATGCTCACAGATGGCGCAAGGCATGTTGGTTCCTGGAAGGGAAAATGCAAGTCCCAGCTGCAGCATTTGTAACAATAAAATGAAATAATAGCCATTTGCTAGCTTTGAAAGGTATCCCAAAATCAGGCCAAAACCAGGCCAGCCAGGAGGAGAATTCAAAAGGAAAATCCTGGCCAATGCAGCCTCATCAATATTGTATAGTGGACAATATTGGAGCCAATTTAAACCGAAGTGCATCGTGGCCGCACAACCATGAAGTTGCCTCCTTTTCCTTGAATCTGCCAGGAAATACAAATGTTAAACTTGATGGAAAGTTTGGATTGATTGAATGTTAAACCATGATTTCTGTTATATATCCTCATCGTACCATCCCTGTGCATGGCATTTTACAAAGTTATGAGAGGTCAAGCCCTTGCTCCAAGGAGCTTACAATCTAAAATGCAACTGGGGGGGGGGAGGCAATGGAGGAAGGGGGAACAGAGGTAGGGCAAACAAGGAGATAATCCATATTTATTTCAATGGATGTCATGCTTTGCAAGATACAAGGGTGCAGTTCTCTGTCCCAAGGAGATTACATTTAAATATGTGATACAGGGGAGACAACAGAGGAAGAGAATGGAGGTGGCGGTGAAGGTAAAACAAGAAGGACTATGCCATTGTTTGTTTCCATATCTTTTTTGTCTTTCTTACACTAGAGTATAAGGCTATGTGGCTAGCCTCACACTGATGACGTTCACACAGTGGCCTGAATAGTGTGAGTGTTCTTTTTTTTCTTTTCTTTTTTTATACTGCCTGGTTTGCAAACAGGCTGGAGTTCTGGACTGTGTCAAGCATAAACATTCTTGATGCAGAATACAAAGCAGAAGAGCGCCTGTTTCAAATTGAATATTCATTTTTGCCAATGCAAGTTGTGCAGTTGAATTACAGAGGAAGGCACGCACACCTCCACCCGGATGGTCTTGTGACCAGATTAGGCCATGGCTGCCCTGCAGATGCCATTCAAACAGGTTGGAAACTAATCCTTTTTTCTTTTCTTTTCCCTGCTGGCCCAACTTCCTCTACCCAGCCGTGATCTTGGGAGACTTTTCACACATGCGGGTTAAGAATAGTCTTTGCCTGCTGTTCCTCTGAATGTTATCAGTGCAAAAGAGACAGGAAGAGACGGTTGATCATGGCAATGGGCGTTCCAGCAATGGTAGGCCCTGGCAAATGGGTGGAAGCACCAACCCCTTCAAGTCTCTTGTAAGGATGAAAAGGCCCTTGGTTAAGGAGGCTCAACCTCTTCGCAGAACTACAATTCCCAGGGTCCTTTGGAAGGAAGCAATGACAGTGAAACAGACTTGAAACTGATTTAACCTTGTTATGCATTTGCAGGGGAGCAATGTTCCGCAGGCCTAGCCTCACAGCAATGGTCCCCTCTTGGCACAACTGGAAATGTTGGCAGGGTCCTACGAAAAGTGAGTTTTCTTTCTCCGCAGATACCTTCATTCCTAGAAATGGAAAGGGGGTCTTGAGATCTGGTGGACTGTGTGCTGGCCCTGGGATTCACACACGTTATATGGCCTGACACTGATCAGCACAGCCAAAGACCCCCAGTGCATGTTGAGTTACGGGACTGCCCCACGTGTAGGCCGCAATCCTATACACACTTTCCTGAGAGAAAGCCCCAGGGAACACCATGGGACTGCTTCTACAGAGGCATACCTAAGATTGCACTGTTGGACCACCCCCACCCCCCAAACTGACGACGACGTAGAGTCATTGCCAAATCGGTTTTGGGGTGCTGAATGGCAGTGCCATAGCTGTGTTGAATCCGCAACTGAAAATCTTGGAGCGCAACTTTCTAAACACAGATTCAGTCCCAAGAGTCACTTAAAAATAGCCTGCATTTGCTCTTAAGCAAGCCACAGAGGCGTTTCTACAGGGATGGCAAAGCTCTAAGTTTTGCAAGAAGCCTTACCTTGCAGTGGAAATCACTCCTCTCCTGCACCGTTTTAGCCAATCTTGGCGTTGCTTACTGGCTACAGCAGCAAGGGAGAGGAGGGATTTACATGACAGGGTAAGGCTTCTTGCAAAACTTAGAGCTTTGCCATCCCTGTAGAAACGCCACTGGCAAGCCAACAGGACGTTGATACGACTGTCACAACCGTTTAAGGTCAATCACATCATGCCAGAGCTCAGAAACAACACCTGGGGAGGCAGCCTTGCGGTGGCATGGCAGGTATGCCTGGATCAAATTGGGGTCCATAAGACAGTGAGAATACAAGGGTGCGCCTAAGGGTGCACCTCCAATGTGGCTGGTGCTGCGTGTGAGAAGGAACATGCACGCCGTGGCACCTTGTCACATGCTGAGGGGGTGTAGGCAGATCCACAGAAGCTTCTTTCCCACCTGCAGCCCTTCTCTCCATTTCCACAGGGTTTTTACAAAAATACAATAATAGAGCAATCACCAGAATAACACCTAGTAAGTGCATCTCTCGATTTAACACACCTGCAGAGTAGGAAAAATTGCATCTAAAATTGTACCTCTTTTCAGTGTCCTTTTGTGTGTCTAAGATGCAGCTTTGACTAAGTCAACCACTGGCATCTATATTTTGGTGCAGTTCAGTCCATCAGTAATTTTTTGATCCTCTGGTTCAATTCAAGATCAGAATTTTTTGGCTTGGTTTACATCCATTTCACACAACACCATGTTTAGTTCTTTTGCTTGCCATGCAACTGCTTTACTATTTAAAAAAACCACAACTTTTTTCACTTGAGAAAAAAATAGGTATTATTTTTTTTTAAAAAATTGTTTATTTTTGAATTTTTAGGGTTCACATATATGCAATAGAAAAATGAAACATTAATCATGCAACTGAAGGGCAATATCTGGTTACTGAACACTTTTTCATGTTCGATTCAAGGCAATCAAGGTTTGGATACAGTTCTGGTTCACGGGGGAAAAAACAAATTCTGAACCATTTTGCTTGGCGCTTTCCTTGTCACGCCCCCCCAAAACTAGAATACGTTAGGCAAGATGCTCTCTTCTCCTTCCCCACCATTAATTTCAGATCTCCAAATCTCAGACAAAAGGTTGATTTGGGCAGCTCCCTGCGGTGATGACCGAGGTCCTGAATCCATCTTGCCGTGTAGGGTGACGCGCCCATGCACCAATGTGCGAAGATCAAAGCTGCAATCACAGTTCATCACCCCCACCCCATTTCAAAGAAAGTCATGGCTTGAGATCCCCTTGTCTGACTTGTGGGTCATTGCACACGTGAGCGCATTCATATAGGTGCCACGCCCAAAACACTCCTGGCTACTGCTGGTAGCTCCACCAGCTCCGTGGTTTAACTGAATCTGGCCTTTGGTGAGTATTAGCAAACAAGGTGACTGACATTTCTGTGAGGTGGCTCACCCAGATTCACTTGTGCCAGGATAGGATCAAGGGTTGGGTTGTGTAGTTTGTGCTGCTTCTCCCATGATTCCCAGGGATGGAACCCAAGTCTGGTGTGTGTCAATCATGTGCTTGCCACCATCACCTCTTGGTAACCTATAACTTAGGGCACAATCCTAACCTGGAGTTAGGCCGGCACAGTAAGGCCAGCAACATTTGGCCTGTATAAGGGTCACCATAAAGTGCATTTGGACCACTCTCGGTGTCAGGGAGGATGGCGCAGGTCTGTGTGCTGGCCTCTCTGACTCTGAGAAAGTGCAAACATACTTTATGGTGTCCCTTGTGCTGGCCAAACTTTGCTGGCCTAACTGTGTCACCCTAACTTCAGGTTTGGATTGCGTTCTCAGTGTTAGGCTCGAAGTGGCAATAAGAACTGTGATGAGATTCTAAGCTGTTGGCAGAGAGTAAGCTGGGTCACAGATTTGTCTGTCACCTGCTGTCATGATGGGATGGCCACCAAAATATCGTCATTCATTCACTTTCCCCCCCCAAGCAATGAAATCTTGGCTTCCTCCTATAAGCTCCTATAACCTGAACCCTTAGCCCTCGTTTGACCACCCAGTGGGAAATTTCCTACTTTTCTATGGTCCTCACCATCCATGCCAAAGAAAAGCAAGAAGGAGATTGCTTATATATATAATCTCTGTTTTCGGGTCACGCTAGGATGGCAAGCCCCAAACATCATAAACTGGGTCCTTGGCAAAGTCCCGGAGGAGCCAGAGCTTTGTGAGTGTGGGCCTGTTGCTTTATGTTATGTACTTTTCCTGTTTATAACGGAGGAAGGGATTTGTAACAACTTAACAAGTGTGCACAGCTGGACGGTGCTTACATTAGGCCTTTGGGATGCTTGCGTTTTGTATAAACCTTTGATATTTATCTCTATTTTTATTTACTGGCGTCATGGGTTACATCAAAGGTACCAAGTGGTTGCGATTCAGAAAAAAAAAAAAGTATGCAGGGACAGGGGAACAGAAGTATGGCAAATAAAGGGTATCCCCCTTTTATTCCCGATGCCTTACAGAGTTTTCCTCTCTCTCTCTCTAACAAGCCACAAGCCCTTTTCAAAGCCACCAGCCCAACCCAAGTAAGAACGGTTACGTAGTTCTTTTCAAACCTTCTCGAGTCAAGTTTCTAGTCCTTAAGGTTTTGTAAGCATGTAAACAAAGTTTCTGTGGGTGCAATCCTAAACCCCTTCTTCGTCCAGCGCAAGCCACTTGCGCCTGCCAAGCACTGTTGCAAACATGCCATAAAACACATTTGCACCAGTGCAAAGCATGCAGGCAAAGGGCGGGGGGGGGGGGGACATTCCAGCAGGCAGGGTGGCCTGGGAAGGAGGGTGGAGACTGGATGCGGCCATTAAGCAGCAACACCATAATTCTGAAAAGCACTTTGGACTCCTGCTCTGTCAAAATCTAGAGATGACAATCTCCTTGGGGCAGAGATCTATTTCAGGCTTCGCTGTAAGAGCCAAGGTATTAAAGATGCAATAATAAAAACAGCAATTTTTCTGTAATCTATCTGTGTTGGGGATCCTTGGAATCAAAAGTGTGGGATATTAAATATCACGATAAATACACTTCCTTTTTCCTTTCAGAGAGCCTCTAAAAAACATCTTTTCCTAAGTGTGGGTTGCCATTTTCATTTTGTCTTCTTCTTCTCTGTCATTTCTTGAAGACATAATTTTTCATCCTTGTCTTCATCACCATAATTGTCATTTACACCACATCAATGTTGTGGTTATATTTCAAGGCTGAGTGACCAGGAGTAGGTGGGGATGCCAAGGTAATGGGCAAGACGTGAAGCGAAGGATAGAGGGTTACAGCCTAAGCAGGTCTTTTGTCGTTTAAATAGCAAACTCCAGCATTTTCACACTAATCTGGTCTCATGAGTGGAATAGTTTAAACTCGAGATGGGGGGGGGTAAAATGGGAACAGCGCTGTGAAGCAGGTAAAGGACAGCAATTCTGTCCGCCGAAAAAGAGGCACAGAATAACTAGTAACGCGAATATACCCGAGTTAACTTTTCAGTCACGTCCTACAAACTCTCCTGCGTCTGGACGTCACATTGTCTGTGCTGGTGGTGACAGGTCCACGTACAAATCGGGGCAAGAGGCAAACATGTGGATTTTAAACCTCTCACTGACACCCAGCCTGCACACTTACCAGGAAACAAGCTCTATTGAAGTAAGTGGGATTTCTTTCTGAGTAAAATGGTTTCGCATGGGACGTCAGTTTCAAAACCCCAAGTCGAAGAAGAGATACAGGGTCGAAGAGCTCCCTCCTGGATACTTTTCAGAATCATTCCGTTCCACTGATGAACTCAGCGGAATTTCCATGTATTGTCACGATTAATGGTTTAGGATCCTGTGTTTTGGTGCTGTTTAACGGCGCGGGAAATTAATCCGAAGTAGAGCCATGGTTAGATGTTAATTCGGATCAGAGCCCTGCCGTTTGTCATTCGGAGCGGAGATCGCCGAGGAACCGGACCGAAAATCTCTTTCTCCTTTGCCTAAACCTTTTGGGAAACGCTTTGTCTGAAATCTCCTCGAGAAAAGGAAGAAGAAAAAATGTCCAACCAAGACATAATAAAAGATAATACATAATCTCATACAGCACAGTAATGCGCCGCGTTTGGAATCATGTTTACGGTTCTCCAGACACCGTAAACAAAAAAAGGTGGGGAGCACGGGGAAGCAGCTGCGGGAACTCCCTGGAGTGAGGAGAAATACGGTAGAATGTTAAGGACACAAAGACCACCAATCAGAGGGCCTCGAGCTGCTGATTGGTTCCTTGCGTGTCTCTTCCCTACTTCCGATAGCTGGTGACGTTTGCTAGACCGCCTCGTGGGCGGCGAGGGAGGCGAAAACGCCGGGCTTCAGAGCTGAACTCTCCAAGACGTAAAGTGATGATGAAGGAACTGGTTTTCTGAGCATATCAAGAGTGCCTTTCCACAAGCGTGTGCCTGCACCGCTTAAGTTTTAAGGAGGCTGCTAAGATCCTAGAATCTTTGTCCCTTTTGATGGATAAAGCAATGAGAGAGCGTAATGATGGGGCAGATGCGTCTGGATCATTATTGTGTGCTTTTTGTCTTGCCCCAAAATGGTAATCAATGCATGAATAAAATCAACACGTCTGTAACCAGAGAACTATTTCACTGCACCCATAGCAGAATGAACACAAGAGGCTGTCTGTTGCCTCTCTGCATGAATTCCTGAACTGGGAAGTTAGCACAGCATGGCATTGCAGACAAATACGACAAGAATACAGAATACCAGAATGGCAGCAGCACCTATCCCAAAGGCAGACTGAAATAGGAAGGCCTTAAAAGCCATCTCTGAAAAAGACAGTAGGAAAGGGGCCAGACACACCTCCCACGGGAGCACATTCCAAAGCACTTGCTCTTATGGCCTCTAAATGGAAGCATTTTTCCCCCAGAGGAAAATGTTTGTCCGATTTTCATTCAGGAGGGATGGAGAAAAGCTTAGCTATGAGAATTCGAGAACCACAGATGTGTTGTTCCTCTATGCCACCTTAGGCTGTGCTTTACATAGGAAAAGTGGGATATACATTGTTAAAATAAAAGCACTTAGGTTTCAGACTACAATCCTAACAGAGTTAGGCCAGCAAAGTTTGACCAGCACAAGGGACACCGTAAAGTATGTTTGGAGCACTCTCAGAGTCAGAGAGGCCAGCACAAGACGTGCGCCATCCTCCCTGACTCTGAGAGTGGTCAAAGCGTGCTTTATGGTGGCCCTTGTGCTGGCCAAACTTTGCTGGCCCAACTGTGCCGGCCTAACTCCAAGTTAGGATGGTGCTCTAAGAGGAGTAGCACTTGAAAAAGTGCACCCAGTAAGCAGGGGTAACTGTATTATCATACATGGAAATGACAATGACCCATATTAACACCTTATTGATTCTCAGAACCATCAGTCTCACTGGTTAGTTTTTAAGAAAACCCACTTTTTGTTCCATAAGGTAATTGTTGTCTTTTTCTGGTTAATCGGCCATACTTTTTGATAGAATACAGATATTTCAACATGGTTTGTTTCATGGCATTCTGCATTAAATTACCTTTCTAGTGATATATAACATGATGGTATTATTTGTAATGACCAAGGTTTTCACAATTTCAGCTACTAGTGTCAAGTGCAGCTTGTTGCCCTCCTAAAGCGGGACACCCAGGGCAATCGACACCCCCAGCCCTCTTAGCTTTGCCACTGGGAGGCTCCACAAGAGCTATTGTGACTAACAGCCATTGAGAGATTTCCATGTGGCCTCCGTAAGCCAACTGTGGAGTGCATGAAGTTTGGCCACAATCCAAAGAACTGCATGGCACAAAGAGCTTTCATGTGCCCAAGGTGCCTTGGGTCTTTGGTGCCGTCATAAAACCAAACAAAAAATAGATTCCTGGATATTTTGGCCGGGCAGATCAATGATGATCACCACTCTGCACTTCTCTCTCTTCTCCTTAGACTGATAGGATCTCCTTCTCTTTGCTGGCAACATAACTGGTTCACCCAAAGGACACAGTGTACAATGATTGACCCTTTTGTCAGCGAGCTCTGAGTGAATCTGCCTGTTCCTTAACTCACAGCAGGTGAATTTCAGACAGTCTCTCTCTCTCTCTCTCTCTCTCTCTCTCTCTCTCTCTCTCTCTCTCATTCTAAGTAACAGGGAGAAGGTATATGTGTGTGTGCTGCCTTGGCGGACTGCACTGGAAAGAGCCACATGATACAAAAGAGCTGTGGTTGTTTTTCAGGACATACTTTCTCAGATTAAATTTGGGAAGGGGGTGGACAGAAAGGTTCTTGTGCCCCTCCTCCCCTAGCTGAACGTTCTAAGTTATTTTGGCACTGGGGCTCCTTGATATTCCCTTCCACGAGCTCACAGGGGCCAAGATAAACTCTGAGCACAAGCAGGGGGCAAGGCGGCGGCTTACAGAAACTGAAGTAACAATTGCACTTTTGTTCTTGGTGGAAACCTTAGTCTCCCTGTAACCATTCTGCTGGAGTGAAGAGGGAAGGATTCATCCGGTTGGGTTAGGGACAACATGGGCAGCTGCCTTACACCAGCTCAGGCCACTGGTCCATCTAGCCAGCCAGTCTTGTCTGCAGGCAGGGGCTCCCCATCATGGTTGTGGCCAGAGGCTCTTCCTGTCAATCACTGCCAGATCCCTTTAACCAGGGATGGATCTGAGTCCCTCTGCAGGCATGCAAAGCAGGTGTCCTGCCACTGAGCTATGTCTCCTCCCAGAAAGTAAATAGTCATTTGTCAGCTTTTGGAAAACCACTTGGTCAAAGCGGACCAAACGCTAGTACAAAGATAGCCAACCTTTTTATCTCATGGCTCAATGACAAGGCATGAAAATTGCCAAGGCGCGCCATCAGTTTTTTTGACCATTGACAAGGCACAAAACACTGCCCAGTGGTTAAAAAAAAAAAAAAAAAAAAAGATCACTGCAGTTTGAATCCGTTTGCAGCAGTTAGTTTGATCGCACAAACTAACTTTGAGTATCACTGAAACTTTCACGGAATGCACATTGGCTATGAAAATATGACAGGCCCGTCCTGTTCCTAAGTCAAGCCTAAAGCAGCTCCCGATTTCTACTTCCTTTTAGGTGACGAGATCTTCTGGACTCGAGCGCACAGTTTCAACCACTCATGTAGAGGAGCCATTTCACGGGTGTGGGGGGAGAGGGGTCCGGACAAGTCCGTTTGGATCAGAAAGTCCAGCTGGATCCATCTAGTCCAGCACCCTGCTTCCAAAAGCGGCCAACCAGATTCCCCCAGGATGGAAGCAGAGGCAGATCAAAGGGAGGGCAAAGCTCTAAGTTTTGCAAGAAGCCTTACCTTGCAGTGGAAATCACTCCTCTCCTGCACTGTTCTAGCCAATCCTCACAAGGAAAAGCAACATCTTGGCGTTGCTTACTGGCTACAGCAGCAAGGGAGAGGAGGGATTTACATGACAGGGTAAGGCTCCTTGCAACACTTAGAGCTTTGCCCTCCCTGTAGATCTGCCTCTGGATGGAAGTCCACAATCAGAGCATAAAAGGGACAGTCACCCGGCTGTTGTCTTTGTTCCCATCCTCCAGAATTCAGATTTATAGCCTCTCTGAACATGACTAAGGGCCCAATCCAATCCAAGTTTCTAGTGCCAATGCAGATGCAATGCAGCCTGAGGTAAGCAAACACACATTCCCTGACTTCCCCTCCACTGCAGAATTCAGCACACACTCCATTGGGACTGCTACTTCAAGGCTGGAAAACTGGATAGGGTTTGGCCCTAACAATCACTGAAATATCAACTCTAGAACCAATTGTCAATAGGACTATCTGGGAATATCTGGATGGTCTTTCAGTTCCTCTGTACTTCCATAGCTGATTGATTTTCCTCCAGAACAAAATACTGGAATATGAATATCCCATGATGGCAGTTATCTTAGTTTCATAATGTATAGGCAGTGGCGTTATTCACCTGGTACACTGGGCAGGACTTACCTTTGAGCGGCAGTCCGCCCGTTGCGTCACGCTGCGTTCCGCCGCTTTCCCGCCCGCTGGAAAGCGGTGGAACACGGCATGACGCAACGGGCGGACTGCTGCTCAAAGGTAAGTCCTGCCCAGCGTACCAGGTGAATAACGCCACTGTGTATAGGCATTTGTTCTTTTTGCTCAGCAAAGAAAGGGGTTATATTAACATACTATGAATACTTCCAAGATGAAATGCTTCTCATTTTAAACAGTTTTTTTTTTAGATTTAAAGTTAACTTTCTCCAAGTTCTGCTTTACTGTCACTGAAATCTAAATTTAGGCATCTCCTTAGGATCAAAGAAAAAAAATTAACTGCTATATTAAAAACTGATTTGAATTTCCCTTATGAGGAGCTATTCTTTCTTTTTTAAACATTAAAAAAGAACCTTTATACCAGGCCAACCATGGTCCAGGAAGTGTTTAATGCCCTATGGACTCTGCTTCCCAGCAGCTCAGGAAAGAAATTGAACATTCCCTTTAATGTGTATTTCAAAAATGAAGAGAAAGAGGAAAAGGGTTTTTTAAAAACGAATTTGAAAGGGTATATATAGCAATGAAAATAGTTACATGCCCCAGTATCTGCTGGGGTTCCATTATGGACCTCATCGTAGATACCTGAAGCCGAAGATACTGGGGACACTTTTTTAAATATTGGGAAGCATCAGTGGTTTTGCTGCAACAAAGAAAAAAAAAGATTTGTTTAACGTACCCCTATCTTTTTAAGGGCACAATCCTAATCTGAAGTTAGGCCAGCAAAATTAGGCCAGCAAAGTTTGGCTGGCACCAGGGCCACCATAAAGTGCGTTTGAACCACTCTTGGAGTCAGGGAGGATGGCACATGTCTGTGTGCTGGCCTTTCTGACTCTGAGAGTGGTCCAGACATACTTTACGGTGTCCCTTGTGCTGGCCAAACTTTGCTGGCCTAACTATGCTGGCCTAACTCCAGGTTAGGATTGCGCTGTAATAGGCATCCCAGGATCCATGGTAACTGTGGATAACTGAAACCGTGGATACATTTGTATCTCGTCCTTCATCCAAAGAGGTTAGGGCAGCATACTCTCTCTTTCCCACTTCACGACGACAACCCTGTGGGGTAGATTAGGCTGAGTGGGTTGGCCCAGGATCACTCAGTGAACTGCATGTCTTATGTGTGGCTCTGAAAATGTCTGTCTTTTCCTAGTCTGCCACTACACCACACATGGCTGTGAATATTGCACAGTCGTCAATACAAAAAGCCAGCCCTCCTCTAATAGGGGCCGCCAAAGAGGGGTGAACAATCTCTGCAGATCAAATGCTAAATGCTCCACGCTGCGTCCAATACAAAGCCAAGTGGAGCAGGTTTGTACATTCGGATCACTAAGAGTAGGCAAAGCAGCTTAAGGGAATTGTTCTCGATGGGATACGCGAGCCACAGATAGTTCAGTGTTTTATTTCTCATGCATGGGGAAATGCAGTTTCACCCTACCTGGACAAAGGTCCAACCATGACCTTGTCCATGTCCAGCCATCACTAGTTCAGGTCGTCCCCTCACAGGCTCTGCTTCATAATCAACCTGGATCTTTGTTTTTCCGCTTGCCTGTTTTGAAAGAGGAACATCAGCTCCAGCGAATTAAACAAGAGGAGCCTCTTTGAGAACAAATGGCTCAACTTCAAGTCAATAACCAGGGTTATAACACTTCCCACTACCCCATACACTTGAACACTTCCTTAGAAAGCCAGAAATGAATCTTGCCTAGAAATCACAACTCAGCCTTGGAGGCCTCCCTTTGATCCAACCCGGACTAACTGGGCAAAGTATCTTATTTAGCAGGGGGAGACCAAATGTCCTTCCCCACCCCAAACATGGCATCTTCTGCAGCTCTTTTCAGACTGTAAGCCCTTTGGGGACAGGGAACCACTTGTTGATTTAAGTTGCTCTGCAAACCACTTTGTGAAGAACCTTTTTGTTGAAAAGCAGTCTATAATTATTCCTAATAAAAATAATAATTGCAGCTAGCCTGTAATGAGGGAGCGCACTCTGCATGTGCTCAGATACACCACTCTTATGTTGCCATGACAGAGAAAACAAGACAAACAAGATGTGTCTCACATCACACAACTAGTCCTAGGCTGCAACCCTACACACGTTTCCTGATAGAAAACTTCATTGAACATAATGAGACTTACTTCTAAGTAGACATGCCTAGGATTGCAATGATAGTTATTGCAAAAACACAGGGTATTTCTTTTTTCTCTAAATGACCAAAATAGCACAGACTTCACACATTCATTCTCTTTCTCATGCCTGGGAAATTGGTCACAGTTTCCAGGTCAACAACTAAAGCAAGATTCTTGGGCCAGCTCTGGTTATATCCAGAAGCTCCCTTACCCAATGTTTAAAACACATGAAATGGACCACGTTGAGAACTCGCCCATGCAAGAGTAAGTGTGAAAGGACTGTGTGGCTTCCTCTATTCCACCACAACCAAACACCCCAGAATCCTAGGGCATACTTCTTTGGAAGTAAATTTAATTCTCATAGTAATACATGGGGCACACCAGGAATTCCTCCTATTACTCAGCTTTCAACTGCATTGGTTATTTCAGATTCAATTTCTTATATATCACTATTTTTCTTTTTAAAAAATACATGCAATTGTATCAAGAAAATAATTCCAACAGAGGTCACGGCACTAAAAGATTACTATTATTCATTCGACCCTTATTGCATTCTCAGCAGATCTTAAACCAATAGATCTTAAAACACTGTAAAGAATTCTTTATTATAACACTTCTGGGATATGGGTCTTCTTACACAAGCCATATTCCATGGCTTCAGAAATATTTGTATAGATTTGAATGGTAATTAATGACACTCAAGTCCCCTTCACCCCTCCCCCCAGGATCTTCAATAACTATATCTCATACCACAAATGTAATTGATGAGCAATTAATGGATCCACTCTGGAGGAAATGAATATAAAAGACAGTCCTATCCTATATTGATATCTTGATTTCTTACAGATCTGTTTGCTTGTCTACAGTGTATTATAAGACAATATTATCTGTAGCACAATTACTACTGTGATTACAAAAATTATGTCTTCTATCGAGATCATGCCAAACATTCAGATAATTTTAATTGGCTCAAATGGCTTTAATTAATAGAACAATGATTTATGTTAAATCATCACCATTATAGTGAAATATGTTTCTGTATTTCCATTATCCTGCAATATAGGCACTTTTTATATAGATAGATAGATAGTGTTAAGATCTATTTAATTCCATTTTATAGAATTAGAATGCAAATAGTTTGAAAAAAACATTAGCAAGCATGCCTTTAATCCACTTTACTCCTTAACATTGAAAGCTCATCACTGAAATCTGAAATAGGTGCAGAAGTGGGTGACCAAAATTATACAGGCAGTGGAGAGATACATTCTCCATGAGGCTGAAGCCTTTGAGACGTTTACTATAATAATGCCTGCAGTGGAGAAAAGGGATGGTGAACATTGTTTCATTCCTAATTCTAAAACTCATGCAATGAAACCGGCAAGTCAAGAGAGTTTTCTTGAATCAGCAAGAGCAGAGCTCTTTCTTGCACAAAGAACAATTCTGGCATTTGCCCCCCATGAGAGGTCACCAGCTTAGAGATGGGTCGGGTTCATGCACGGGAGGTCTATCACTGGCTACTACTGGGGACAGCTTTCTAGTCCACGGACCAGCAAGAGCTTCCTGCCACCATCTGGTTGACCACTGTGAAACGGAGGGATGCCAGTAGGACTTCTCATAATGCTGTCTTGGTCTCAGTGCTTAAGATATGGCTAATATAAATGTTCAGGGATCTGGAGAGCACAGACAAAAGGACTTGCTGGCTGGGTCACACCAAGATCTATCTAGCCCAGCATGCTTTTCAAGGCCCCCCACCCAAAGGCCAAGCACTAGGTTGTCCTCCGGAACTCAGCTACGAAATCTCCTCATTAGATTGCCCCGTTCAATCTCATCAGCAGCCATGTACAGCAGGCCAATATATTTCTCTACCATGATACACTAAAGGTGAGAGTTGCGGAGCTCATCAAAAGAGCCCCTTTCACACATCATGTTCATAGAGTCCATGCACAATGTATAGTGAAAGCTGACCTTTTATTTTATTTTATTTAGGGGGCGTCAATTATTTTCATATTCACTTGGATGTGCAGAGAGCAGTACACATGATCTAGACTATGTGCTCTACAATTTGGAATGGTCAGTTCCTGCGTTGACATCGCAGATAAAATCAAGTGCAGTCGTGCATCCAAAAGCACATAAATATGTACACCAAATATGGTGCTATGGTGTACATATGTGAACAGCTCTTATTCCTTTTCAGGGTGTGAGGCAAAAGTTAAAAAAAATCCACCCACATTTTCAATTGGGGGCAGGGGAGTTCCTAAGATCTGGAAACACAAAAGGAAAAGAAAGCAAAAGAAGAACAAGTTTCTGCTGTCTGACATCCAGACCCATTCTTTTAACTCCAGTAAGGGGAAGCTGAAATCTGGAAACTGAAATCCACCCCTACCCCCAAGAAAACTTGGTTTCTGCACTATTCATGAGCTCCTATCTGAAAACTATTTTTTTCCTATCGAAAACTTTATTTCTATCTGAAACTGCATTTTATCCCAAAGACATATACTTGAAGGGGAGGCTATTTGAGATAAAGGCACTTTGCACATACTCAAAGGAACTTCCTTACACTTTTAAATACCACCTGTAGTGTAAAAGGGCTCCATGATAATGGACTGCCACTCTAAATAAATTTACTAAGGGGTAATCTCCTGTTTGGCTCAGTGGAACTTACTTCTGAGTAAGCATCCTTAGAGGCACAGAGTGAGGATGAAATCCTAGATCAATCGATTTAATCTGGGGTTTGCTTCTAAATGCATCTTCAGAATCAGGACCCACTGAGTTGGAATTTGGAAAATGCAGGGAGGGGGAGCCCATTGACTTCCCGAGGATCTTCTGTGATGTGCTTAGAATTAAAGAGTGTTTTAATAATAATAATAATAATAATAATAATAATAATAATAATAATAATAATAATAATAATAATAATAATTCCTCCACCTCGTCATCAGTTCCTAATGTCCAGATTTTAGAGCCATTCTTCCCCAGTCGGAGCTGGTTTAAAATGCAAGAAAGCAAGAGAACAAAACATCAAATGAATGCAGAATATTTTGTTTAAAATAAAAGCCTGGACAAAAGGGAGACAATCTACATGAGATGCAATTAAATTCTTATTACAATGCTTTTTAACTGCCTATTATTGGAGGTTGGCCTGTTTGAATCATGGTATTATAAGATGCTGGCATTCCCGGCATTCCCAGAGGAGAATTAGGCTTCACTCTGGCTTACCGCTGAACAAGAACGACTCTGGAGCAGGTTGTTCCGAAACAGCGTCGGTAGGGTGACTGCTAAACTTTTAATTCCCAGTTCGTTGCGGAACAGCAATGCCCCAATAACGGCGTGTAGCGCAAGCAAGCCCTCGCAGGTTTACTCAGAAGTAAGACCCACTGGGTTCAGTTGGGTTTACTCCCCCGGTGAGCGGGCCTAGGATTGCCGTGGAAACAACCGTTTGTTGGGAACGCTTTCCCCTTAAAATCGGGTTTTTTTGAATTTGCAGAGAAAAGCTAAACTTTCTGGACCACTCGCTCTTCCTGTCCGTTATCAACCACATTCGCAAGTAACACGCCCCCAGACACGCATCCCCCGACACGCGTGCTCTGGTTTTTGCAACCGTTTTCCTTCTCCTGCCACCCGTTTCAGCTACCTCTGGTATTTTCTGTAACTTGGAGGGGGGAGAGGAAACGTCTATCCTCCAAAATAATGCAAACGTCACACAAATATGCGCCAGAGTTTTGAGGAGAAATAAACTGCATGGATTTATTTTTTTCCCAAGATGAGTACAACAATTAAGACCACAAAAAGACAAACACAACGTGACGTAGGTGTCAAAAGAGAATGCTTTTGGTTCAGAATGCAAATCTTTCTTTTTTTTAAGGCACTGTCATTGTTAGGTGTTTGTTGCTGGTTTTTGTCCTGCGAAAAAAAATCAGATAGTGTGTGTGTGTGTGTGTGTGTGTGTGTGTGTGTGTGTGTGTGTGTG
>JAJKFI010038636.1:0-21198 GCA_029204185.1 Lerista edwardsae | reverse complement strand
TGTTGTGAATTTGTGTGAATAATAGCAGAGTTGGGGGCTTGGAGACCCATCCCAGCGCCTGCCTCAGCGCTCCGGAGCGAAGGAACCAAGCGATCGCCACATTTCCATAACAAAGTCTCTTTATTGTAGCGAAAGTGAGATAGGTGAAAAGTTTCAGTCTGCCGGCTAGGAAAGCCGGTGAGTTCTTTGTGCCGCTCGCAGGCGGCGTTTCAGTGCACTTTTACATCTTATGCACACACAGTGAAAAACTCCTTCTACACAAGAACAAAGGGATGTAGCCAGAGTATATCTGGTAGGTGGATACCTGAAGACCCCTTGTGCCCCATCTTACCCAATGGGGTGACCCCTAGAACACTATGATCTCATGGGAATGTGCAGTGTTTGCAGCCAGGGCTTCCCGTGTGAAACTGCCTGCTTATGCTACACTATCAGAAAGGGAGTACAACTACTGTTCAGCTAGTTCCCCTAACAAGCTGGGAAGCTGACCTGCTCAAGGACTCACAGGTGCTCTATCTGATTCTAAGACGGAGAGACGGAATGCCAGTTTCAGCCAGTTCTGGACTGTGAGATGTGAAACTGCAACAGGCTGAGCGTGGCGGGCAGTGGTCGTTGCTCCGCCTCCAGGAGGACAGGGGGCGCCATTGGGCTCGCTCCCCCTCTGCTCCGAGCGGAACCTTCAATCAGTCAAGGGGACGGGCTCCTACGGTGAGTATCCAAACAGCCATAAGAAGAGCCCTGCTGGACCAGGCCAAAGGGGGCCCACCTGGTTCAGCTTCCTGCATCTCACAGTGGCCCACCAGGTGCCCCAGGGAGCACACGCGAGAACCAAGTGCCTGCATCCTGTGGCCACTCCCTTGCACCTGGCATTCTGAGGCAAATCCTGAGGTAAACACGCTGGTGGCCAGTCAAGATTCTCCACAGCATTTCTCTTTGTCAGCCACCAGAACCAGATGCTCCTCTTCAGACATGTGTTCAGAGGAACAGCCTCACTAGATCAGGCCAAAGCCCACCTAGTCCAGCTTCCTGCATCTCACAATGGCCCACCAGATGCCTCAGGGAGCACACGAGACAACAGGCTGCCTGCATTCTGTGGCACTCCCCTGCACCTGGCATTCTGAGGTAAAAGCAAGCAATGAAGGCTGTGGAAGGCAGTGCTCCCCTTCCCTCCTTCCCACCACAGAAAGGACCTCTGCTCCACCTCACCCTCACAAGTTACTTTAGGGGGCTCATGGGGGAGAAGGGGCAAGGAGAGAGCCTCTGGTCCGCTGCATCTACAAGAGCAAACTATCTCAGAAAGCTGTGCCTGCCCCACAGCTGTTGGGAGACCTGAGGGCAGCCCGGGGCTTCCTGCTCTTGGAACTGACACTGACGCAGTTGGCTCTCCTGCGGGGTGGCCGTGCTGAGGCCAGGACGATCTCTGGGGAATGTTCTCCCTTCGCTGAACCCTCCCGAACCGGGAGTGCTGCAGTGGACCTGCAGATCCAGCCGGAATCCTGCCCACGTTTCTGAACAGAGTCAATTCTGTGTGCCAGGCTGAACTACCTGGGAAAACGTCTGCCAGGTGAGCCGCTGCTCAGGTCAGCCTTCTGAGCCTGGCGCAAAATCACACCGCTGGGCAAAGCCTTCTGGCCACGGCAGCCTGCCCTTTCCCTCAGCCAATGGTGGACGTGCGCCCTGCGTCTTCCCAGCACCCATCGGCACCCTCCGTTTCTTCTCATTCAACCCACCAGGAGAGTGAGCAGCTGAGCTTGTGGCAAGTGGGTCTGCTTTGAGCAGGAAGCCCTTGTGTGGCCCCGTCGAGCTTCCACGGACCCCCCCCCCCCGCCCGGGAGAGGCAGGCAGACCTTCTGACTCCGCAGCCGGGAGGCCGGGCCGGGGTCCACACTCGCCGTGCATGTGCAAGCTCAGCTGCTTCATGCAAATCCGCCTTTTGCCATTAGCCATGAACTGCTTTTGTCAGCCCTTTTTAGCATTATAAAATATTCTGCATTTTTTTTAAAAAAAAGACTCAACAGATCGCTGTACTTAAAGGTTTCCTGTTGTGCCTTTTATTCAGGTGGGTTTTGCTTCTGGCTGGTGGTGGCTAACGTTGTTTCCCCTTCTCAGAGAAGACAGTTTTTTTTTTTTGTAATGGGAAACCTGTCACTTTACCCACGTGAAATTCCAAAGTGTGTTGTTCGCATAAGACAAACATGAACAGCAAAGCAGGCCCAGAGCATTTCCGTGTGTTCCTGGTTTTCTGTTGCATTTAACTAGTAACAGTGAAGTGGCCCGAAAACCTCTCAAGGAATGTCACATCTATCTGGGAACGGGTCCTTTCTTCTGGTCTACTGCTTGTCTGTTTAAACACGGCGACAGTCCTTGGATTATCCTTGCAATAATTATTATATACTGTAATTCTTTAAGCACTGGAGAAGCTTGGACAGCAGACGTTCAGTCACAGTCATGTCTGTTCTTGAAGGGGGGTAGCAGCCATTTCTTCTTCCAAGGCTAGTCGGAGCTGATTCCTGCAGCCTCTGGGCTCGCTGCAACCCGCTTTGTCATGACAGTTCCATCTCCGTTGCAAGAGGTCGTAGGTCACAGAAACGTGCATGTCTGTGTTCCACTGCCATCACTGCGCAAAGAGTGGTGGTTTGCAGTAGCGTACGAGACACCAGCCTGGGGCACGTCAAGTGTGCTCGTCATGCACAGGAAGCCATCAAGGGCTGATTAAGAAAGCAGCCAATGCGAGAGAAGACATGAATCAGCCTCCTCTTCATCCCTTGATCTGCTTTCCTGTTGCTTAACTGTCAAATATTACAGGCAACAAGTGGTCAACCTGGAAGTTAGAGCAATTTTGTTGTTGTTGTTGTTCAGTCGCTAAGTCGTGTCCGACGCTTCGCGACCCCATAGACCACAGCACACCAGGCCTCCCTGTCCTCCGCTAGCTTTCAGCGTTTGCCCAATTTTACGTTCATCGCTTCGGTGACACTCTCTAACCATCTCATCCTCTGCCGCCCCCTTCTCCTTTTGCCTTCAGTCTTTCCCAACATGAGGGTCTTTTCTAAGGGGTCCTCTCTTCTCATGAGGTAGTCAAAGTATTGGAGCTTCAGCTTCGGTATTTGTCCTTAACTTCCTGGAGGATTGACCGATTGGATCTCCTTGCAGTCCAGGGGACTCTCAAGATTCTTCTCCAACACCATAATTCAAAAGCATCTATTCTTTGGCGCTCCCCTTTCCTATGGTCCAGCTCTCACAGCCATCCATTGCTACTGGGAAAACCATAGCTTTGACTATGCGAACCTTTGTTGGCAGGATGTAATGATGTCTCGGCTTTTTACTAAGTTGTCTAGGTTCACCATAGCTTTCCTCCCAAGAAGCAAACATCTTTTAATTTCATGGCTGCAGTCACCATCATGGCTGCAGATGCACCACCATCATAGTGATCTTGGAGCCTAGGAAAATAAAGTCTGTCACTGCTTCCATTTCTTCCCTTTCTATTTGCCGGGAAGTGATGGGAGTGGTTGCCATGATCTTAGTTTTTTTAATGTTGAGCTTCACGCCAATTTTGGGACTTTCCTCTTTCACCCTCATCAGAAAGTTCTTTAGGTCTTCCTCACTTTCTGCCATTAGAGTGGTATCGTCTGCATATCTGAGGTAGTTGATATTTCTCCCAGCAATCTTGATTCCAGCTTGTGAATCATCCAGCCCAGTCTTTCTCATGATGTACTCTGCATACAGGTTAAATAAGCCGGGTGACAGTATATAGCCTTGTCGTACTCCTTTCCCAATTTTAAACCAATCAGTTGTTCCATAACTGTTGCTTCCTGGCCCACATACAGGTTTCTCAGAAGACAGATCAGGTGGTCTGGTACTCCCATCTCTTCAAGAACTTGCCACAGTTTGTTGTGATCCACACAATCAAAGGCTTTGGCATAGTCAATGAAGCAGAAGTAGATGTTTTTTCTGAAACTCTCTTGCTTTCTCCATGATCCAGCGAATGTTGGCAATTTGATCTCTAGTTCCTCTGCCTCTTCGGAAACCAGCTTGTACATCTGGTAGTTCTCGATTCACATATTGCTGAAGCCTAGCTTGTAGGACTTTGAGCATCACCTTGCTAGCATGTGAAATGAGTGCAATGGTGCAGTAGTTTGAACAATCTTTGGCATTGCTCTTCTTTGGATTGGAATGTAAACTGATCTTTTCCAGTCTTGTGACCACTGCTGGGTTTTCCAAATTGGCTGGCATATGGAGTGCAGCACTTTGACAGCATCATCTTTTAAGATTTTGAGTAACTCAGCTGGAATGCTGTCACCTCCACTAGCTTTGTTGTTAGTGATGCTTTCTAAAGCCCACTGGACTTCACATTCCAGGATGTCAGGTTCGAGCTCAGTGACCGCACCATTGTGGTTATCAGGAACATTTAGATCAGCCTTATATAGTTCCTCTGTGTATTCTTGCCACCTCTTCTTAATCTCATCTGCTTCTGTTAGGTCCTTGCTGTTCTTGTCCTTTATTGTGCCTACCTTAGCATGAAATTGTCCTTTGACATCTCCAATTTTCTTGAAAAGATCTCTAGTCTTTCCCATTCTGTTGTTTTCCTCTATTTCTTTGCATTGCTCATTTAGGAAGGCCTTCCTATCTCTCCTTGCTGTTCTCTGGAAATCTGCATTCAGTTGGGTATATCTTTCCCTTTCTCCCTTGCTTTTTGCTTCCTTTCTTTCCTCAGCTATTTGTAGAGCCTTGTCAGACAGCCACTTTGCCTTCTTGCATTTCTTTCTCTTTGGGATGGTTCTAGTTGCTGCCTCCTGTACAGTGGTTACAGATCTCCATCCAAAGTTCTTCAGGCACTCTGTCTACCAAATCTAAGCCCTTATTATGTCATTGCACAAATCGATGGCGAAGCCACATCTGGAGTATTGCGTTCAGTTCTGGTCTCCACTTCTCAAAAAAGATATAGGGGAACTGGAGAAGTTGCAGAAGAGAGCTACAAAAATGATTACAGGGCTGGGGCACCTCCCATATGAGGAAAAGCTGCAGCATTTGGGACTCTCCAGTCTAGCAGAAAGGCGCCTGAGGGCAGACATGATTGAGACATACAAAATTATGCAGAGGGTGGATAGGGTGGTGTCACGTCTGTCATGGCGGGGCGGCGGAGATCCCTGGTGAGAGCCGGGTGCGAGGGCGGCAACGGGGCTTGGCGGCACTTCCGGCGCCTCGGAAGGATGCTCTGGACGCCGGCTGGTGGTCTGCCCGGGCTCTTCACTCTGGTCAGCTTTCACGTTCACCAAGCCCTGTTGCTCCCAGTCCATAGCGAATGGCGCTGCGCCTGGCCTGCCGGCTGGTCTGGTCCGGGCCCCCTGCGCAGGGGGGCTGCCTCTCTTTCCTCGCTGCAGGGGCTGTAGCCCGGGAGGTCCAGCTGGAGGGCGGCCGCTTCCCCAGGACCAGGTCTTGCCCTGCCGAGTCTGTTCGGTCCCGAGGCCGTGGCCCAGGCGGGGGCGGTCAGGACCCTCGCTGGGGTCCCGTCGGGAGAAAGACGCCTGTCGGACCGGCTGGTCTCCCTCGCCAGAGGCCTCCCCAGGTGGGGCCTCCGTACGGGAGCCCATGTGGGTCAGGCGCTTGTGAGCTTCCCTGCACGTCCTTCCCCCCGGCCGGCCAGCCAGCCAGAGACTGCCTCCTCCAGCCCAGCCGGGCTCCCTGTTAAGGCCCAGGCTCCACCCCCGGGCCCTGCCCTTTCCTCCCCGAGATCTCCCGAGGCTTCCCTTGAAGGCTTCCCCTGCACCGGCGTAAGGCCTGAGGCTGGCTCCTGCACCTGCCCTCCTGGCCGTAGGTCTGGATAGGCCCTGCTCTTCCCTGGGTGTAAAGGCCTCCAGCCTTCTCCTCGCTTGGTCCCTTCCCCAGGGCTGGGTGTCTCCAGGGGTTGCTCCCCGCAAACTCCTTCTGGCAGTGGTCGTCCCGGTCCTGGGGGGGGGGAGAGGTGGATAGGGGCAGTGGTGTCACCTACAAACAAGGAACGGGAACGCTGGGCGGGACTTCCGTGTGATTGGCAGCCCACCTGTTTCATTCCGCGGCTGCCCTGGCCTCGGGGGGGGCTGCCCCCAGTTTGCACGCCCCACCGCTGCTTGCCCAGGCTCCGGTACGCCCCCCCACCCATCTCCCCTGGTGAGCAGGCACCCCCCCCGAGGCCAGGGCAGCCGCGGGACGGGACGGGCGGGCAGCCAATCACATGGAAGTCCCGTGGAAGTCCCACCCAGTGTTCCCGTTCCTTATTTGTAGATGACACCACTGGATAGGGGGATGTTCTTTTCCCTCTCACACAACACCAGAACCAAGGGACATCCACTGAAATTGAATGTTGGGAGAGTTAGAGCAAAGGAGATACTTTTTTACCCAATGGGTAATTAATCTGTGGAACTCCTTGCCCCAAGAGGTGGTTATGGCATCTGGCCTAGGCACCTTTAAAAGGGGATAGGACAGATTTCTGGAAGAAAAGTTCATTGTGGGCTATAGGCCATGATGGGTGTGCAACCTCTTTCCATTAGAATTGGGCTACTTCAGAATGCCAGGTGCAAGGGAGTGGTAACAGGATGCAAGCGTCTTGTTGTCTTGTGTGTTCCCTGAGGCATACGGTGGGCCTCTGTGAGATTCAGGAAGGTGCCTTGGCCTGATCCGGTGAGGCTTTTCAAGTTCTCAATTGCATGGCATAGCTGTGAGCAGGAAGGAAAGCAGAAGATACTTTCTGATAATATAAGGCTTAGGAATAGTATAGCCAACTCTGATTGAAGCTATGCCTGGAGATTGTTTATTCCAGCCTGACATAATATCATTAAGCCTAAAAAGGGCCTGGAAATCTCCTCATTCTGCTGATTTCTAGACACCCTCGGCAATCTCTGAAAGTTGGCATTCCTATCTGGGAATCATTCTGATCCAGTCGTATAATTAAACTGCTCACATTAATTTTTAGTCTTTAATGCTGCAATCCTATGCATCCTTTCCTGGGAATAAGCCTCATTTGACACATTGGGACTTACTTTTGAGTAGACGTGCTTGGGATTGTGCTGTTAATCTTGCATCTACTTTATATTATGTATGAGTGAATGAGTTTGTTTGTTTGTTTGTTTGTTTGAAGAATTTATACCCTCCCTTTCCCATGCTGAAGCAAATGCTGAAGGCAGCTTATATGAGCAGGCTAGTCTAAACCACCATTTTTTCGGTAGGGTTTTTGCACGTATGCAGGGTTCTGTGATCCACTAAATGCTCAGTCCCAGTTGCAGCCTTCACAGTGAGGTTCTCTCCTCCGGCTGCTGCCTTCGAGCTTCAGCAGGCAATCGCAGGTCAAGCTCGGACAGGTCCTCAAGGTCGTACTCTGTTCTTTTGCCGGAGCTGTTGTTGTACATTGCATGAGCATAGGTAAGGCATCACATAAATTAAAAACTTCTGGAGGTTTTCAGTGCATTTGTATACATCAGGGTTTTGTATCTGCTTTTGCAAAGGAGGTTTGCTTGGTTACTGAAGGAAAAGCTATTTTTACTCTTGACGGACTCAACATTTTGCTTAACACATAAGTGTGGTGCTTTGGGTTGCCAGTTTAATGTCGGCTGCAAATGTTTCTTTGTTGTGGAGTTTACCTATCATGAATTTATGTTCCTAGAGATGCTTTGAAACACTGTCTGAATAAGCATTTACAAAGTAATTGCCCAGTAACCTAGTTTGAAATAATTAAGCACTATCTATATATAGAATCTAGTCCTGATTGCTTCTTTTTTTAACGCTAGCAGAAATAAATGTCCTTGGTAATTGCAGGTGAACCAGACTAGCTTTGAACTGGAAGATCATAATAGTCCATCAGGAATTTGTCACCAAGAGTCAAAGCACATTTTGTTTCTATCAATGGAACTTCATTCTCTTTCCTTTACTAGTAAATGGTCCTTGTTTTTCTTTCCCATCATTCATTCATTTTCATTCCCTCCTTTCAACATCTATGAAACGTCATCTATGAATATTGGGATGTCTGGAGTCAAATGGTCAGTCCAAGATAAGGAAAAAATTTTAAAACTGAAAGATTCTCTAAATTCAGTGGTGCTTTGTCAGCAAGGTGGGTCCACGTCTGATTTTGTGTTGCTATGAGATGGGAGTGGAATCAGGATCATATCATAGTGAGGTTGTGAAGTGTTCAGTAATGTGATATTACACTGAATATATGGCTAACATTAAATTCAGAATAATTGGGCTTCAAATTCACTTCATGAGATTATAAATTTAAAAAAATCAAAATTCTTATAACACATTCAGTCAAGAATGAGTATTAATGCCATTAATTTGTAACCTTGCAATGGGTATGTCTATATAGACAGATAATGATAGGTTAGGTTGTATTCCTATGCAAAGGTATAAAGAGACAATGCCTTGTGATTAAAAATAGCAGGAAAATTAGGGACCCTACTGCAATTGTAGAGGTTTTTTTCCTTAAAATTCGATGTACCTGCAATCGACATAAAATGTTTTCCTGACATAAATGCATAACTCCGTTTTAGCAAAAGGTTTAAGATTTCGTTTTTACCAGGAAATGTTGAGAAATCTCTTTTTCTCCCTTTTCGTTGCACTGCGTGTCGTTTGAGGCATGAGCTGAGCTTTCGGACTTGCCTTGGGGCCCTCTGCTCCACGGAGGTTCGCATCACCTTCCTCTGAGAGTGGAGCTAATCTGCCTTCTGCGGGAGGAGGTGTGTGCTTCACACCGGTGTCCCAGGCCTTCCCCAGCGCCCACTGGAGGGTCTAATCCTCCCCCAGAAGGATGGGAGCAGAGCAGTTCAAGGACGAGAATGAGTCTTGGAATAATCGCACCACCATGTGAGGTGACCCTCAGGCAGGGGACTGACCAGTTGCCCGGATGAGTTTGGGGAGAGGCGCTCTGAAGCTCTTTTTTGACACAGCTGTGAGAAGAATGTGGCTAAGACCTAGCGGTCTTTCTGGCGCAGAGCTGGAAGCCGGGAGGAGCAGGGAATTTAACACACGGGTGTCGTCGGAGCTCCAGCTCCATTGAGTCGAGCTGAGGGGAATGCCTAATGTCTGGAAGAATCAACCTTGGCCATGAAAACACAAAGCTCTTTTCATCAATTCAAGCGCGCACCCTAAAGCTGCAGATGGATACCTCCAGCGTGGCCTATTCAGTGGGAGGGTTTATCACATGGCCCTCGGCTGAATACTAATGGATCAAAACAAAGCTTTAATTGCATAAAGATGGGCTGTTCATTTTTGAATGAGGACACAGGTCAGCGTCTCAGAAAAGGATCACAGGAGTATCTTTTATATGTAGGTCCAAAGTCTTTCTGAGATTTTTAACTGCAAACATAATATCACTAAAGTGCAGATTGTATTCAGCCGAGCACAATGTCTGTTAAATAGGAAGTAGCTCAAAGCTGAGCCAGGGATCGCTGGGCTGGTTCTTACCCTGATTTGCTAGCGGCTTTTCTGCAAAACAGGATGCGGCTTAGATGCACGTTACCAAATGCAGTTTATGCCCTTCATTCAGACGCGCAATGGGCTTGGTTGGTGAAAGTGTATGGCCTTCGCATGACAGTGATAAGACAATTTTATACCAAGGAAGTGATATGAATTTTGATTTCAGAAAATGACTTAACTTCTGAAAACTTAAGAAAAAAAAGGTAGACTAAATTATTCTATTTTACATGTTTTAGTTTTCGTCAGTATTATGTCAGTGCAGCCCTTCATTAACATCTCTGGTTTAAATTTAATATGTCAGTTTAATATTTATGTTCAATGTGGAAGTTCAGTAAGGACTAAACTGCCCACCGGCTGATAAAAAGACCATTCCGTGGACGTCAGTACATGGTGTTCGGGTCTTCATGACCAGGCTGTTCCTGGGCTTCTGACGCCACCTTAGGCAGGTGGGCGGGTGACTTGCACCCGATGCCCACCCACAGCCTGCCAGGCCTCTGCATGGGCGAGACAGGAGGCCTGCGCTCCTCTGGCCAGCTAGCCCGGCTGCCATCAAAGGCTTGTTCTTCAGGCAGCTTGTTTCCTCCATGCTGGCGAACGAGGAGGCCGTGCAGGTGGGGTGCAAGGTGTGTGTTGAGCCCAGGGGATCAACCCCTGGGGAGCCTCCTGATGGTGAGAGTTTTTGTGACGTGCTTGAGATACAGTCAAACCATTCCTGGGCTGGACAATTTGACGCCCGTCCGCTCCCTCCACAGCACTTGCTCTCAGCACTAGTTGGCGTTTCCAATGAGGATTAAGTCAGGCATCTTCTAGGGGCGTCGCTTGTGCTATTCCTGTCCCCCCTTGTGGACTTGTACAGGTGTCGGTCGACCTTGCTCAGCAGGTGCCCTTTCTGTCTCCAAACTGCACCCCAGCCCTGTGGATCTGCAGGGAGCCGTTGCCGTGATGCCGGCACAGAAGACCGTCAGGAAGGAGGACAGGAAGGTTCCCAACACACAAGGTGGAGAGATTGTCTTTAATTGGCACATAAGCTATGGAATATGTGCATAAAGGGCATGGTAAAGTCATGGATTTTGTGACGGTGGGTGTGCAAACTCAGTCTGCCTTAGGGATTAAGGGTTGTGTAGAATTAAGACTAATTGCAATGTATAAAGGGGGTTGTGTGTGATCCAGCTGAGAACTTACAAAGTTTATTTAGGTATTTAAGACTGATTGCACACACCACAGTTGTTTTAAACCCTTCAGTAATCCCAGTTATTACTCCACTCTTGAAAATTCATTTGTACAGAAAGGGCTTTTTTCAGGAACTGTCGTGTGCAGTGTGGTTGTAAGTTATGAAGAAAGTCAACCATCTGCTAGATCAATTATCACGAGGGTACAACTCAGGCCACAGGCACACCAACAAATGTTCACAGCAGGTCTACTAATTTAAAGGCAAGACATCTTCATAAGAACATAAGAAAAGCCCAGCAGGATCAGGCCAAGACACATCCAGTCCAACTTCCTGTATCTCCCAGTGGCACACCAGATGCCTCAGGGAGCACACAAGACAACAGCCTGTCTGCGTCCTGTGGCCACTGCCTTGCACCTGGCAGTCTGAGGCAAGCACACTGGTGGCCAGTCAAGGTTCTCCACAGGATTTCTCTTGGACAGCCACCCAGAACCAGATGCTCCTCTTCAGAACTTTATTTATAAGAGCATAGGAACAGCCCCACTGGATCAGGCCAAGGCCCCTCTAGTCCATCTCGCAGTGGCATCTCGCAGTGGCCCACCAGGTGCCACAAGGGGCACACAACAAGATACTTGCATCTCGTTGCCACTCTCCTGTATCCGGCACTCCAAAGTAGCTTACTTCTAAAATAAGGAGGTTGCACCACCCACTATGGCCTACAGTGGATGTTTCCTCCCTAAATCTGTCCAATCCCTTTTTAAAGGTACCTGGGCCAGACGCCATCACCAGCTCTTGTGGCAAGGAGTTGATCAATAGGCAGCCCAATCCTAATTAAGAACATAAGAACAACCCTGCTGGATCAGGGCAAGGGCCCACCTAATCCAGCTTCCTGTATCTCACAGTGGCCCACCAGGTGCCTCAGGGAACACACAAGACAACAAGATGCCTGCATCCTGTGGCCACTCCCTTGCACCTGACATTCTGAAGTAGCCTACTATTAACGTAAGGAGGTTGCACAACCCATTGTGGACTATTGCCCACTATGGACTTTTCCTCCAGAAATCCATCCAATCCCTTTTTAAAGGCATCTGAGCCAGATGCCATTATCGCCTCCTGTGGCAAGGAGTTCCATAAGCTATGGGTAAGAAAGTATTTCCTTTTACCTGTTTTAACTCTCCCAACACTCAATTTCAGTGGATGTTCCCTGGTTCTGGTGTTGTGAGAGAGCAAAAAGAACATCCCTCTATCGACTCTTATCCCTCCCATGCATGTCTCAATCAAATCCTCCCCTCAGAAGCCTTTTTTCCAGACTGAAAAGCCCCAAATGCTGCAGTCTTTCTTCATCAGGGAGGTGCCCCAGCCCCGTAATCATTTTTGTCACTCTCTTCTGCACCTTTTCCAGCTCCACTATGTCCTTTTTGAGAGGTGGTGACCAGAACTGTACGCAATACTCCAGATGTGTCCTTACCATTGATTTGTACAATGGCATGATAATATTGGCCATTTTATTCTCAACTCCTTTTTTAATTACCCCAAGAATGGAATTGGCCTTCTTAATTGCTGCCGCACACTGGGTCGATACCTTCATTGCATTGTCCACCAGCACCCCAAGATCTCTCTCTTGAGCTGTCACAGACAGCTCAGAACCCATAAGCCTATAGGTGAAGTTTTGTTTTTTTGCCCCAATGTGCATCACTTTACACTTGTCTGCGTTGAAACACATCTGCCATTTGGCTGCCCATTCCCCCAACTTGGAGAGATCCTTCTGGAGCTCTTCACAATCCCCTCTGGTCTTCACCACCCGGAAACGTTTTGTGTCATCCGCAAACTTGGCCACCTCGCTGCTTATCCCTGTCTCCAGGTCATTTATGAACAAGTTGAAAAGCACGGGCCCCAGGACAGATCACTGGCGCACTCCACTTTTCACCTCTCTCCACTGTGAACATTGCCCATTGACCCCCACTCTGTTTCCTGGCCCTCAACCAATTTTGAATCCATAAGAGGACCTGCCCTCTTATTCCCTGACTGTGAAGTTTCTTCAGCAGCCTTTGGTGGGGGACTGTGTCAAACGCCTTCTGTAAATCCAGGTATATGATATCCACAGGTTCACCCACATCCATGTGCCTGTTGACCTTTTCAAAGAATTCCAAAAGGTTTGTGAGGCAAGACTTACCCTTACAGGAGCCATGCTGATTTTCCTTTAGCAGTACTTGTTCCTCTACGTGTTTTAGAATTTTGTCTTTGATGAGGCTTTCCACCATCTTACCCGGAACAGACGTCAGGCTGACCAGCCTGTAGTTTCCAGGGGGCCCCCTTCTCCCTTTCTTAAGGATTAGCATGACATTGGCTATCTTCCAATCCTCTGGCACCGTGGCTGTTTGAAGGGACAAGTTGCATACTCTAGTTTAGAGGTCAATTTAAGAACATAAGAAGAGCCCTGCTGGATCAGGCCAAAGGCCCATCTAGTCCAGCTTCCTGTATCTCACAGCGGCCCACCAGGTGCCCCAGGGAGGCATGAAACAACAAGATGCTTGCATCCTGTTGCCAATCCCTTGCACCCGGTACCAGTAGCCCACCACCTTTGTACGGAGGTTGCACAATCCATCATTGCCTATAGCCCACGATGGACCTTTCCTCCAGAAATCTGTCCAATCCCCTCTTAAAGGCATCAAGACCAGATGCCATCACCGCCTCCTGTGGCAAGGAGTTCCACGGATTAACTACCCGGTGGGTAAAAAAGTACTTCCTTTTATCTGTTTTAACTCTCCCAACCCTCAGTTTTAGTGAATGCCCCCTGGTTCTGGTGTTTTGAGAGAGGGAAAAGAACATCCCTCTATCGACTTTATCCCTTCCATGCATAATTTTGTATGTCTCAATCATGTCCCCCCTCAGGCGCCTTTTTTCTAGTCTGAAGAGCCCCAAACACTGCAGTCTTTCTTCATAAGGGAGGTGCCCCAGCCCCGTAATCATTTTTGTCGCTCTCTTCTGCACCTTTTCCAACTCCACTATGTCCTTTTTGAGATGCGGCGACCAGAACTGGACACAATATTCCAGGTGCGGCCTTACCATTGCTTTGTACACTGGCATGATAATATTGGCTGTTTTATTCTCAACCCCTTTTTTAATTACCCCAAGAATGGAATTGACCTTCTTAATTGCTGCCGCACACTGGGTCGACACCTTCATTGAATTGTCCACCAGCACCCCGAGATCTCTCTCCTGAGCTGTCACAGACAGCTCAGAACCCATTAGCCTATAGGTAAAGTTTTGGTTTTTTGCCCCAACATGCATCACTTTACATTTGTCTATGTTGAAACGCATCTGCCATTTGGCTGCCCATTCCCCCAACTTGGAGAGATCCTTCTGGAGCTCTTCACAATCCTTTCTGGTTTTTACCACCCGGAAACGTTTTGTGTCATCCGCAAACTTGGCCACCTCGCTGCTTATCCCTGTCTCCAGGTCATTTATGAATAAGTTGAAAAGCACGGGCCCCAAGACAGATCCCTGGGGCACTCCGCTTTTCACCTTTCTCCATTCTGAAAATTGCCCATTGACCCCCACTCTCTGTTTCCTGGCCCTCAACCAATTCTGGATCCATAAGAGCACCTGCCCTCTTATTCCCTGACTGTGAAGTTTCTTCAGCAGTCTTTGGTGGGGGACCGTGTCAAATGCCTTCTGAAAATCCAGGTATATGATATCCACAGGTTCACCCACATCCACGTGCCTGTTGACCTTTTCAAAGAATTCCAAAAGGTTTGTGAGGCAAGACTTACCCTTACAGGAGCCATGCTGACTTTCCTTTAGCAGTACTTGTTCCTCTACGTGTTTTAGGATTTTATCTTTGATGAGGCTTTCCACCATCTTACCCGGAACAGACGTTAGGCTGACAGGCCTGTAGTTTCCAGGGTCCCCCCTTCTCCCTTTTTTAAAGATTGGCGTGACATTGGCTATCCTCCAATCCTCTGGTACCGTGGCCGTTTGAAGGGACAAGTTGCATACTCTAGTTAAGAGGTCAGCAACTTCGTTCTTTAGTTCCTTAATTACTCTTGGGTGTATACCATCTGGGCCTGGTGACTTATTTATATGTAGTTTATCAATTTGATCTAAAACATCTTCTTTATTAACCAGTATCTGATTTAATTCCTTCGTTAGGAAGGGCTGTTCGGGCTGTGGTATCTGCCCAAGTTCTTCTGCTGTGAAGACGGACGCAAAGAATTCATTTAATTTCTCTGAAATCTCCAAGTCCCCTTTTATCTCCTCTTTCCCTCCCTCACCATCCAGTGGGCCAACCGCCTCTCTGGCAGGTTTCCTGCTTCTAACATATTTGAAGAAGCTTTTATTATTCCCTTTTATGTTGCTAGCCATGCGTTCCTCAAACGCTTTCTTGGCCTCCCATATCACCTTCTTACTTGTCTTTTGCCAGGGTTTATGTTTTTTATTCTCCTCACTGGGGCAAGACTTCCATTTATGGAAAGAAGCTTCCTTGCTCTTTACAGCTTCTCTAACTTTGTACGTCAGCCATGCAGGCACCCTCCTGGACCTTGTCAAACCCTTTTTTCTTTGCGGTATACACTTCCGCTGGGCCTCTGCTACTGTTATTTTTAAACAGCCTCCATGCAGCCTGGAGAGACTGGACTCTTTTTACCTTCCCTTTCAATTTCTTCCTAACTAGCCTCCTCATCTGAGGGAAGTCTGCCCTTCGAAAGTCAAGGGTTCTTGTGTCAGATTTGCTCTGCACTCTTTCCTGGACATGCATGGCAAAACCAATTGCAGCCTGGTCACTGTTCCCCAATGGCTCAGTAACACTTACATCCCTAACTAGGTCCCGAGTACCACACAATATTAAATCCAGAGTCGCCTGTCCTCTGGTCGGCTCCATGACTAGCTGCTCTAAGGCACAGTCATTCACCACGTCAAGGAATCCGGTCTCTCTTTCTTGACCAGAGCACCAGTTGACCCAGTCAATATGAGGATAATTGAAGTCCCCCATGATTACATTCCTGTCTCTCTTGATCAACGCCCTGATTTGTTTCCTCATTTCAAGGTCACCTAATTTTTTTTATCCGGGGACGATAGCACACCCCCACTATTGCATCATTCTTATGGCCTGGTAGTTTAGCCCACAGTGTCTCTAAGGTGGAGTCCGGCCCACCTTCAGTTTCTACTCTGCTGGATTCTATCCCTTCTTTGACATAGATGGCCACCCCACCGCCAACTCTCCCTTCCCTGTCCCTCCTATAGAGTTTATAGCCTGGGATTGCAGTATTCCACTGGTTCTCTGCACTCCACCACTTTTCTATTATTCTTACTATATCTATGTTTTCCCTAGTCACTAAATATTCCAGTTCCCCCATCTTTGCTCGGAGACTTCGGGCATTTGCATAATAACACCTATATACGGGATTCCCTCTTTTTTTATCCCTTTTCCCCACTGCTCTTTCTACTGGACAAACTGTCAGTTACACTCGCGTTTGAAGTTCTATTTCCTACTCCTCCATTACCCTTTGGTACTCCTCCACCCTCCTCTTCCTGTAGTGATGAGGAGTTCCGAACCGGACGCCACTCGGCTCCTGTCGGCTTTCCCCCAGGGATCAGTTTTAAAGCTGCTCTGCCACCTTTTTAATGTTGTGTGCCAGCAGCCTGGTTCCATTCTGGTTCAGGTGAAGCCCGTCCCTCTTGTACAGGCCTGGCTTGTCCCAGAATGTGCCCCAGTGCCTAACGAATCTAAACCCCGCCTCCTGACACCACCGCCTCATCCATGCATTGAGACCCCTGAGCTCTGCCTGTCTAGCCGACGCTGCGCGTGGAACGGGTAGCCCTTCTGAGAACGCCACCTTGGGGGTCCCGGCCTTCAGCGTCCTGCCTAGGAACCTGAATTTGGCTTCCAGAACCTCCCGGCTACATTTCCCCACGTCATTGGTGCCAACATGCACCACGACCGCTACCTCCTCCCCAGCACTCCTTACAAGCCTATCTTGATGAGACGTGATGTCTGCAACCTTCGCACCAGGCAGGCAAGTCACCGTGCGGTCCTCATATCTGTCACAGACCCCCCCTCTCTATATTCCTAACTATGGAATTGCCCACTACAAGGAGACCTCGACCCCCCTCCCGCCGAGGAGCATCCTTAGTGCGACTGGATCCGGGCTCATCCCTGGAAGAAGGGGTCCCCGCTGGGGGACTGTTTCCCTCTGTTCCAGGCTGATGTCCTCCAGCTGCTGAAGAGCTGCCCATCTGAGGGTGGGACGAAGCCTACAAGTCCCCGGAAGTCTCACCGTGGACCCTTGCTGCCTGCCTCTGCTTCTCCAGGTCCACAACCAATGCCTCTAGGGAGCAGACGCGTTCCCTGAGTCCCTGGAGCTCCTTGCACTGAAGACACACCTACAACGTATGCCCCAGAGGCATATAGTCATACATATGGCACTGTGCAAAACACTGGATAGCCCCCACCCAACGGCTGGCTGTCTGCCTCCATCTCTGTGCTTGTTTAGGAATGAGCTGCCCTGCTTCTCAGAGAGAGGGCAGAGTCTGGGGCCCTGGCTTCCTCGCCCTGCTGCTTAACTCGCACAGGTGCATAACTCACTCGTTTACCAGGCACTTGGTCTCAGACGCGGCACTTTGTCGCAGGACAGCCCTCGCTGCTCGTGAGGCCCTCGCTAGAAGGTTCTGGTGATGATAGTGGTGATACTTCCCCCTTCCCAGGCTTGATCCACCCCAGCCTCCCCTCTGCTTTCCCCCTCCCCACCCCATTGTGCTCAGCCCCGCCTTCCGCCGCCCTCCCCCCCAGCCAGCTTGCCAGCCCCTGGGCTCCTTGGCAGGCTGCTGGTGCACCTCTACTTGCTACTCGTGGTGGCAGCCCTGGGCATGCTGGGTGGCGCTTTTTGCAGCAGTTCCATGGCGCAGCACCCAATAGGATTGGGCCCCTGGAGTTTCACCAGATTTCCATTGCAAGAGCACAAAGTAATCAGTTCTATCTACACTTTCCTGGGAGCAGCCCATTGAATACAGCGAGGCCTACTTCTGAGTATTCCTGTGCAAGATGGGGCCAAAAGAGAAGATTCCCCCTTTTTGCATTCTTTTTATATATTTTATGATCCTAGGGATTAACTTGTTGTATGTTGTATTTTTAATATTGTTTTTATTGTCTTTTAATACTGTTTTTAATTGTTTTTTACTGTGTTTTAACCTTGTAAATGCCACCTTGAGGGCCTTTGTGGCGGAAAGGCGGGGTACAAATCAAATAAATAAATAAATAAATAAAAATAAAAATAATTCTCCTGGCTGGCTCTGAGGGTTCGTTCCTGCAGAGACTGCCAAGACCACCTCCTGGAGATCACTTGGAGCAGAATGACCTGACTGGGCTGGACCTGCCAGTGAAGGGGGAGGGGCTGAGATCCAGCCACTGCCGTATTTGCTTTCAGTGAGGAGCTTCGTGCAATTGTTAATGCCTCATTGCTGTTTGTCTCAGGACTTTTGTGATGGGCCACCTAGAAATGCAAACAGAAAACCTTCTGCGTTTGCCCAAGTTGATTCCAGATTGTATTCAGAACCACCTGCTTTGGGGCTCTTCCGCTCTCTCCTCCTGCGCAACACAATCAAAATATTTCAGTTGGACATGACTGCGTTTCCAGCCAGATACGGCAGGCGGACTTTGCAGCTTGCGAGAAGGAGGGACAGACAAGGCGGGGATCCTCTCGTCATTTCCTCTTCTGAGGCTGCCGCTGTAACTTCCTGAATAGGCCGAGAAGGCGGCCCTTCCAGATGGGGGTCTTAATCACATCACTGGCTGGAAGTATCAATCTGGGCCCCTGATTAGTGCGACCTTCACACTGTTTCTGGGTAAAAATGCCTGCACGGATGGAGACGCGCGTGAGAGAGGGCAGCACACTCCTCTGCGTGTTGGCATGGAAGTACGTTCCACTGTGTTCAACGGGACGTGGTCCGGGTGCTTCGGAGTGCAGCCTGAATCGACCCGTTGTGGACAGTAACGTCGTCCCCTCGCTCCCTGGTGGCTGGCGCTTGTCACCTTCGAAGAACCACGCAGCAGAGTGGTGCATTATTAGCAAGACCTGACAGTGGTGTGCTTGAGCACCACTTGTTCACGTCCCTTCAGCATCGCCACATCCAAGGGGATCCGTCAGTCCTTTGGAAAGCGAGGGTGCAGTCCTGGCCCTGTGGTAGGCCGCTGCAAGCTCCCTGCGCCGGCCCAGCAGTGCCACAAGCGTGACGCCAAGGCACACCTTCACCACTCCAGCAGGCAGAAGGGCTGGCACCAGCAGTTGTGCCGGCCTGTGCGGGCCAGCCTGGTGAGGGGAGGAGCGTTGCCCGAGGGCGGCTGGTGCTGGGGGGCAGGGCAGAGGGAAACTGGAATGGGGTGGGGAAGGGTGGACCGGCTCAGGGAGGGGGTGGAGCAGTTAGGCTGGATCTTAACCCCTGGCCATCGTGGGCTACAGGCCACGATGCGTTGTGCAACCGCCTTACGTTAGTAGCGGGCTACTTCAGAACGCCAGGTGCGAGGGAGTGGCCACAGGGCGCAGGCAGGCTGTTGTCTCCTGGGCTCCCTGAGGCACCTGGTGGGCCACTGCAAGATGCAGGAAGCTGGACTAGGTGGGCCTTGGCCTGATCCAGTGGGGCTGTTCCTGTGAGTAACTGTCTGTAGAGGAGCGTCTGGTTCTGGTGGCTGTCCAAGAGAAATGCTGTGGAGAACCTTGACTGGCTACCAGTGTGTTTACCTCAGAATGCCAGGTGCGAGGGAGTGGCCACAGGGCGCAGGCAGGCTGTTGTCTCGTGTGCTCCCTGAGGCAGCTGGTGGGCCACTGTGAGATGCAGGAAGCTGGACCAGGTGGGCCTTGGCCTGATCCGCCGGGGCTGTTCCTATGTTCTCGTGGCCCCGCCTGGTTGGTCCTATATGGGCTGCTCAGACTTGCTCCAGCAAGGGGGCTCCTGGGCTCCCCAAGGCCCCCTCAGGGGCTCCGCCGCACACCCTAAGTGGAGCGCCACTCAGCCCATGCGCCAGCACTTGGCACCCCCGGAAGCTCTTTCAAAGGCTCCAGAGGCTGAAGGGCTGGAGAACTGCTGGCGGCATCGGCGTGGAGGGTCCACAGCCTGTCTCAGCGCCAGGCAGAGGAGGCCTCCGTGACGTGTTCTGAGCCCCAGAACTCCCCCTCCGAGTTCGCCTGGCTCTGGGGGCATAAGCCGCTTCTGTCCTGCCTTCCTCGAGGCTCTGGTGCCCCTCCGGCCGGGCAGGGCAGCTCCCTCCAAGGCGCAGCTGCGTGCTGGGTCAGGCACCCACAGGAGGCCTGTTCTGACAAGGGGGCATCTTCTTTTCCTCCATCCCCCGGGGGGGGGGTCCTCCCCTTCTGGCTTGTCTCCGTCCAGCTCTGCCTTCCTCCTCCTCCTCCTCTCTTGCCTGCTGTGAGGATGTAACATCCCCCCCCCCCCGGAGAAGAGCTGCTCCTTCGATCCGATCCGTCCCTCCGCTGGTGTCACAGACATTAGCAAACAACGCTTCTCCAGCAAGCTGAGCCATCCCGACTGCAGACAACTCAAACACCACCGTATTTATTAGTTTGCAGGGAGGAGACCGGCCGGCCTCCCGAGGCGAACTAGTGGCAGACGGTCTCGGCTGCTTCTTCAAGCGCTCCGGGACCGACCGCAGCACGAGTCCTGCTCTCTTCTAACCCTCTGCCAACTCCTGGAAACAGAGGCGCTTCCAGAGAAAAGGAGCATTCAGCGCTGTGCATACAAACAGCATCGCGCTGAGGGCCAAAACCGCACGAGGCCAGTCCAGCGTCTAGACGGCTTCTAGGATGCAACGCGCAGAAACTCTGTTGGATCACATAATAGCTCCTTTTGAACTTTGCTTGGTCCCACATTCTCTGGAAAACGGTAAGTCGTTGAAAATGGAGCGAGAGGATCCGTAGCATCTTCCTGAGCGCACGTCAGTTTTTCAGGGCACAGTTGCGCTGTATCCAGTCCGGAGCCTCTCCCACGCAAGGGCGCACTCGTGCTCCTGTATGAGGGGAGGCGCCAGCCTCTCCTGTGGGTGCCTCGGATCTGTGCCTGTTACGCAGCAGGTGCAGATCCAAGGGGAGTGCGCAGCCCAAAACGGGCCTAGGATTTGGCAGAAGATTTAGCCGAGAGGGTTAATGCCTCCGTTTGCCCGAAGATAACAGCTGAAGATCTCAAGGTCGTGGGCTCGGGACTGCTGGAAGTCTCTGTGAGCGGCAGACCTTGCAAACTGCGGCTGATTAAAAGCTGAGTTCCAGCTGCCTCGTGGGAGGAGGAGTGTGCTGAAGTCAGCTGCATCTCTGGTGGCAGCAGGGAAGCCTCATCAGCCAGCAGACGACAGACGGGTGGCTAAAGAAAGAAGGCTAAATCCAGAAAGAAAGATCTGTAGGAGTGTTGTTCTTGGAAGACAGAACATTCTGTAAATTGTAAAAACCTTCGGGTTTGTGAGAAAGTCTGCCTATGTAAACCGCCTTGAGTTCAATCATTAGAGAAATCTAGTGATATTAAGAAAGGCGGTATATAAATAAATGTATTATTATTATTATTATTATTATTATTATTATTATTATTATTATTATTAT
>JAJKFI010038635.1:0-21202 GCA_029204185.1 Lerista edwardsae | reverse complement strand
TGTTGTGAATTTGTGTGAATAATAGCAGAGTTGGGGGCTTGGAGACCCATCCCAGCGCCTGCCTCAGCGCTCCGGAGCGAAGGAACCAAGCGATCGCCACATTTCCATAACAAAGTCTCTTTATTGTAGCGAAAGTGAGATAGGTGAAAAGTTTCAGTCTGCCGGCTAGGAAAGCCGGTGAGTTCTTTGTGCCGCTCGCAGGCGGCGTTTCAGTGCACTTTTACATCTTATGCACACACAGTGAAAAACTCCTTCTACACAAGAACAAAGGGATGTAGCCAGAGTATATCTGGTAGGTGGATACCTGAAGACCCCTTGTGCCCCATCTTACCCAATGGGGTGACCCCTAGAACACTATGATCTCATGAGAATGTGCAGTGTTTGCAGCCAGGGCTTCCCGTGTGAAACTGCCTGCTTATGCTACACTATCAGAAAGGGAGTACAACTACTGTTCAGCTAGTTCCCCTAACAAGCTGGGAAGCTGACCTGCTCAAGGACTCACAGGTGCTCTATCTGATTCTAAGACGGAGAGACGGAATGCCAGTTTCAGCCAGTTCTGGACTGTGAGATGTGAAACTGCAACAGGCTGAGCGTGGCGGGCAGTGGTCGTTGCTCCGCCTCCAGGAGGACAGGGGGCGCCATTGGGCTCGCTCCCCCTCTGCTCCGAGCGGAACCTTCAATCAGTCAAGGGGACGGGCTCCTACGGTGAGTATCCAAACAGCCATAAGAAGAGCCCTGCTGGACCAGGCCAAAGGGGGCCCACCTGGTTCAGCTTCCTGCATCTCACAGTGGCCCACCAGGTGCCCCAGGGAGCACACGCGAGAACCAAGTGCCTGCATCCTGTGGCCACTCCCTTGCACCTGGCATTCTGAGGCAAATCCTGAGGTAAACACGCTGGTGGCCAGTCAAGATTCTCCACAGCATTTCTCTTTGTCAGCCACCAGAACCAGATGCTCCTCTTCAGACATGTGTTCAGAGGAACAGCCTCACTAGATCAGGCCAAAGCCCACCTAGTCCAGCTTCCTGCATCTCACAATGGCCCACCAGATGCCTCAGGGAGCACACGAGACAACAGGCTGCCTGCATTCTGTGGCACTCCCCTGCACCTGGCATTCTGAGGTAAAAGCAAGCAATGAAGGCTGTGGAAGGCAGTGCTCCCCTTCCCTCCTTCCCACCACAGAAAGGACCTCTGCTCCACCTCACCCTCACAAGTTACTTTAGGGGGCTCATGGGGGAGAAGGGGCAAGGAGAGAGCCTCTGGTCCGCTGCATCTACAAGAGCAAACTATCTCAGAAAGCTGTGCCTGCCCCACAGCTGTTGGGAGACCTGAGGGCAGCCCGGGGCTTCCTGCTCTTGGAACTGACACTGACGCAGTTGGCTCTCCTGCGGGGTGGCCGTGCTGAGGCCAGGACGATCTCTGGGGAATGTTCTCCCTTCGCTGAACCCTCCCGAACCGGGAGTGCTGCAGTGGACCTGCAGATCCAGCCGGAATCCTGCCCACGTTTCTGAACAGAGTCAATTCTGTGTGCCAGGCTGAACTACCTGGGAAAACGTCTGCCAGGTGAGCCGCTGCTCAGGTCAGCCTTCTGAGCCTGGCGCAAAATCACACCGCTGGGCAAAGCCTTCTGGCCACGGCAGCCTGCCCTTTCCCTCAGCCAATGGTGGACGTGCGCCCTGCGTCTTCCCAGCACCCATCGGCACCCTCCGTTTCTTCTCATTCAACCCACCAGGAGAGTGAGCAGCTGAGCTTGTGGCAAGTGGGTCTGCTTTGAGCAGGAAGCCCTTGTGTGGCCCCGTCGAGCTTCCACGGACCCCCCCCCCCCGCCCGGGAGAGGCAGGCAGACCTTCTGACTCCGCAGCCGGGAGGCCGGGCCGGGGTCCACACTCGCCGTGCATGTGCAAGCTCAGCTGCTTCATGCAAATCCGCCTTTTGCCATTAGCCATGAACTGCTTTTGTCAGCCCTTTTTAGCATTATAAAATATTCTGCATTTTTTTTAAAAAAAAGACTCAACAGATCGCTGTACTTAAAGGTTTCCTGTTGTGCCTTTTATTCAGGTGGGTTTTGCTTCTGGCTGGTGGTGGCTAACGTTGTTTCCCCTTCTCAGAGAAGACAGTTTTTTTTTTTTTGTAATGGGAAACCTGTCACTTTACCCACGTGAAATTCCAAAGTGTGTTGTTCGCATAAGACAAACATGAACAGCAAAGCAGGCCCAGAGCATTTCCGTGTGTTCCTGGTTTTCTGTTGCATTTAACTAGTAACAGTGAAGTGGCCCGAAAACCTCTCAAGGAATGTCACATCTATCTGGGAACGGGTCCTTTCTTCTGGTCTACTGCTTGTCTGTTTAAACACGGCGACAGTCCTTGGATTATCCTTGCAATAATTATTATATACTGTAATTCTTTAAGCACTGGAGAAGCTTGGACAGCAGACGTTCAGTCACAGTCATGTCTGTTCTTGAAGGGGGGTAGCAGCCATTTCTTCTTCCAAGGCTAGTCGGAGCTGATTCCTGCAGCCTCTGGGCTCGCTGCAACCCGCTTTGTCATGACAGTTCCATCTCCGTTGCAAGAGGTCGTAGGTCACAGAAACGTGCATGTCTGTGTTCCACTGCCATCACTGCGCAAAGAGTGGTGGTTTGCAGTAGCGTACGAGACACCAGCCTGGGGCACGTCAAGTGTGCTCGTCATGCACAGGAAGCCATCAAGGGCTGATTAAGAAAGCAGCCAATGCGAGAGAAGACATGAATCAGCCTCCTCTTCATCCCTTGATCTGCTTTCCTGTTGCTTAACTGTCAAATATTACAGGCAACAAGTGGTCAACCTGGAAGTTAGAGCAATTTTGTTGTTGTTGTTGTTCAGTCGCTAAGTCGTGTCCGACGCTTCGCGACCCCATAGACCACAGCACACCAGGCCTCCCTGTCCTCCGCTAGCTTTCAGCGTTTGCCCAATTTTACGTTCATCGCTTCGGTGACACTCTCTAACCATCTCATCCTCTGCCGCCCCCTTCTCCTTTTGCCTTCAGTCTTTCCCAACATGAGGGTCTTTTCTAAGGGGTCCTCTCTTCTCATGAGGTAGTCAAAGTATTGGAGCTTCAGCTTCGGTATTTGTCCTTAACTTCCTGGAGGATTGACCGATTGGATCTCCTTGCAGTCCAGGGGACTCTCAAGATTCTTCTCCAACACCATAATTCAAAAGCATCTATTCTTTGGCGCTCCCCTTTCCTATGGTCCAGCTCTCACAGCCATCCATTGCTACTGGGAAAACCATAGCTTTGACTATGCGAACCTTTGTTGGCAGGATGTAATGATGTCTCGGCTTTTTACTAAGTTGTCTAGGTTCACCATAGCTTTCCTCCCAAGAAGCAAACATCTTTTAATTTCATGGCTGCAGTCACCATCATGGCTGCAGATGCACCACCATCATAGTGATCTTGGAGCCTAGGAAAATAAAGTCTGTCACTGCTTCCATTTCTTCCCTTTCTATTTGCCGGGAAGTGATGGGAGTGGTTGCCATGATCTTAGTTTTTTTAATGTTGAGCTTCACGCCAATTTTGGGACTTTCCTCTTTCACCCTCATCAGAAAGTTCTTTAGGTCTTCCTCACTTTCTGCCATTAGAGTGGTATCGTCTGCATATCTGAGGTAGTTGATATTTCTCCCAGCAATCTTGATTCCAGCTTGTGAATCATCCAGCCCAGTCTTTCTCATGATGTACTCTGCATACAGGTTAAATAAGCCGGGTGACAGTATATAGCCTTGTCGTACTCCTTTCCCAATTTTAAACCAATCAGTTGTTCCATAACTGTTGCTTCCTGGCCCACATACAGGTTTCTCAGAAGACAGATCAGGTGGTCTGGTACTCCCATCTCTTCAAGAACTTGCCACAGTTTGTTGTGATCCACACAATCAAAGGCTTTGGCATAGTCAATGAAGCAGAAGTAGATGTTTTTTCTGAAACTCTCTTGCTTTCTCCATGATCCAGCGAATGTTGGCAATTTGATCTCTAGTTCCTCTGCCTCTTCGGAAACCAGCTTGTACATCTGGTAGTTCTCGATTCACATATTGCTGAAGCCTAGCTTGTAGGACTTTGAGCATCACCTTGCTAGCATGTGAAATGAGTGCAATGGTGCAGTAGTTTGAACAATCTTTGGCATTGCTCTTCTTTGGATTGGAATGTAAACTGATCTTTTCCAGTCTTGTGACCACTGCTGGGTTTTCCAAATTGGCTGGCATATGGAGTGCAGCACTTTGACAGCATCATCTTTTAAGATTTTGAGTAACTCAGCTGGAATGCTGTCACCTCCACTAGCTTTGTTGTTAGTGATGCTTTCTAAAGCCCACTGGACTTCACATTCCAGGATGTCAGGTTCGAGCTCAGTGACCGCACCATTGTGGTTATCAGGAACATTTAGATCAGCCTTATATAGTTCCTCTGTGTATTCTTGCCACCTCTTCTTAATCTCATCTGCTTCTGTTAGGTCCTTGCTGTTCTTGTCCTTTATTGTGCCTACCTTAGCATGAAATTGTCCTTTGACATCTCCAATTTTCTTGAAAAGATCTCTAGTCTTTCCCATTCTGTTGTTTTCCTCTATTTCTTTGCATTGCTCATTTAGGAAGGCCTTCCTATCTCTCCTTGCTGTTCTCTGGAAATCTGCATTCAGTTGGGTATATCTTTCCCTTTCTCCCTTGCTTTTTGCTTCCTTTCTTTCCTCAGCTATTTGTAGAGCCTTGTCAGACAGCCACTTTGCCTTCTTGCATTTCTTTCTCTTTGGGATGGTTCTAGTTGCTGCCTCCTGTACAGTGGTTACAGATCTCCATCCAAAGTTCTTCAGGCACTCTGTCTACCAAATCTAAGCCCTTATTATGTCATTGCACAAATCGATGGCGAAGCCACATCTGGAGTATTGCGTTCAGTTCTGGTCTCCACTTCTCAAAAAAGATATAGGGGAACTGGAGAAGTTGCAGAAGAGAGCTACAAAAAATGATTACAGGGCTGGGGCACCTCCCATATGAGGAAAAGCTGCAGCATTTGGGACTCTCCAGTCTAGCAGAAAGGCGCCTGAGGGCAGACATGATTGAGACATACAAAATTATGCAGAGGGTGGATAGGGTGGTGTCACGTCTGTCATGGCGGGGCGGCGGAGATCCCTGGTGAGAGCCGGGTGCGAGGGCGGCAACGGGGCTTGGCGGCACTTCCGGCGCCTCGGAAGGATGCTCTGGACGCCGGCTGGTGGTCTGCCCGGGCTCTTCACTCTGGTCAGCTTTCACGTTCACCAAGCCCTGTTGCTCCCAGTCCATAGCGAATGGCGCTGCGCCTGGCCTGCCGGCTGGTCTGGTCCGGGCCCCCTGCGCAGGGGGGCTGCCTCTCTTTCCTCGCTGCAGGGGCTGTAGCCCGGGAGGTCCAGCTGGAGGGCGGCCGCTTCCCCAGGACCAGGTCTTGCCCTGCCGAGTCTGTTCGGTCCCGAGGCCGTGGCCCAGGCGGGGGGCGGTCAGGACCCTCGCTGGGGTCCCGTCGGGAGAAAGACGCCTGTCGGACCGGCTGGTCTCCCTCGCCAGAGGCCTCCCCAGGTGGGGCCTCCGTACGGGAGCCCATGTGGGTCAGGCGCTTGTGAGCTTCCCTGCACGTCCTTCCCCCCGGCCGGCCAGCCAGCCAGAGACTGCCTCCTCCAGCCCAGCCGGGCTCCCTGTTAAGGCCCAGGCTCCACCCCCGGGCCCTGCCCTTTCCTCCCCGAGATCTCCCGAGGCTTCCCTTGAAGGCTTCCCCTGCACCGGCGTAAGGCCTGAGGCTGGCTCCTGCACCTGCCCTCCTGGCCGTAGGTCTGGATAGGCCCTGCTCTTCCCTGGGTGTAAAGGCCTCCAGCCTTCTCCTCGCTTGGTCCCTTCCCCAGGGCTGGGTGTCTCCAGGGGTTGCTCCCCGCAAACTCCTTCTGGCAGTGGTCGTCCCGGTCCTGGGGGGGGGGGAGAGGTGGATAGGGGCAGTGGTGTCACCTACAAACAAGGAACGGGAACGCTGGGCGGGACTTCCGTGTGATTGGCAGCCCACCTGTTTCATTCCGCGGCTGCCCTGGCCTCGGGGGGGGGCTGCCCCCAGTTTGCACGCCCCACCGCTGCTTGCCCAGGCTCCGGTACGCCCCCCCACCCATCTCCCCTGGTGAGCAGGCACCCCCCCCGAGGCCAGGGCAGCCGCGGGACGGGACGGGCGGGCAGCCAATCACATGGAAGTCCCGTGGAAGTCCCACCCAGTGTTCCCGTTCCTTATTTGTAGATGACACCACTGGATAGGGGGATGTTCTTTTCCCTCTCACACAACACCAGAACCAAGGGACATCCACTGAAATTGAATGTTGGGAGAGTTAGAGCAAAGGAGATACTTTTTTACCCAATGGGTAATTAATCTGTGGAACTCCTTGCCCCAAGAGGTGGTTATGGCATCTGGCCTAGGCACCTTTAAAAGGGGATAGGACAGATTTCTGGAAGAAAAGTTCATTGTGGGCTATAGGCCATGATGGGTGTGCAACCTCTTTCCATTAGAATTGGGCTACTTCAGAATGCCAGGTGCAAGGGAGTGGTAACAGGATGCAAGCGTCTTGTTGTCTTGTGTGTTCCCTGAGGCATACGGTGGGCCTCTGTGAGATTCAGGAAGGTGCCTTGGCCTGATCCGGTGAGGCTTTTCAAGTTCTCAATTGCATGGCATAGCTGTGAGCAGGAAGGAAAGCAGAAGATACTTTCTGATAATATAAGGCTTAGGAATAGTATAGCCAACTCTGATTGAAGCTATGCCTGGAGATTGTTTATTCCAGCCTGACATAATATCATTAAGCCTAAAAAGGGCCTGGAAATCTCCTCATTCTGCTGATTTCTAGACACCCTCGGCAATCTCTGAAAGTTGGCATTCCTATCTGGGAATCATTCTGATCCAGTCGTATAATTAAACTGCTCACATTAATTTTTAGTCTTTAATGCTGCAATCCTATGCATCCTTTCCTGGGAATAAGCCTCATTTGACACATTGGGACTTACTTTTGAGTAGACGTGCTTGGGATTGTGCTGTTAATCTTGCATCTACTTTATATTATGTATGAGTGAATGAGTTTGTTTGTTTGTTTGTTTGTTTGAAGAATTTATACCCTCCCTTTCCCATGCTGAAGCAAATGCTGAAGGCAGCTTATATGAGCAGGCTAGTCTAAACCACCATTTTTTCGGTAGGGTTTTTGCACGTATGCAGGGTTCTGTGATCCACTAAATGCTCAGTCCCAGTTGCAGCCTTCACAGTGAGGTTCTCTCCTCCGGCTGCTGCCTTCGAGCTTCAGCAGGCAATCGCAGGTCAAGCTCGGACAGGTCCTCAAGGTCGTACTCTGTTCTTTTGCCGGAGCTGTTGTTGTACATTGCATGAGCATAGGTAAGGCATCACATAAATTAAAAACTTCTGGAGGTTTTCAGTGCATTTGTATACATCAGGGTTTTGTATCTGCTTTTGCAAAGGAGGTTTGCTTGGTTACTGAAGGAAAAGCTATTTTTACTCTTGACGGACTCAACATTTTGCTTAACACATAAGTGTGGTGCTTTGGGTTGCCAGTTTAATGTCGGCTGCAAATGTTTCTTTGTTGTGGAGTTTACCTATCATGAATTTATGTTCCTAGAGATGCTTTGAAACACTGTCTGAATAAGCATTTACAAAGTAATTGCCCAGTAACCTAGTTTGAAATAATTAAGCACTATCTATATATAGAATCTAGTCCTGATTGCTTCTTTTTTTTAACGCTAGCAGAAATAAATGTCCTTGGTAATTGCAGGTGAACCAGACTAGCTTTGAACTGGAAGATCATAATAGTCCATCAGGAATTTGTCACCAAGAGTCAAAGCACATTTTGTTTCTATCAATGGAACTTCATTCTCTTTCCTTTACTAGTAAATGGTCCTTGTTTTTCTTTCCCATCATTCATTCATTTTCATTCCCTCCTTTCAACATCTATGAAACGTCATCTATGAATATTGGGATGTCTGGAGTCAAATGGTCAGTCCAAGATAAGGAAAAAATTTTAAAACTGAAAGATTCTCTAAATTCAGTGGTGCTTTGTCAGCAAGGTGGGTCCACGTCTGATTTTGTGTTGCTATGAGATGGGAGTGGAATCAGGATCATATCATAGTGAGGTTGTGAAGTGTTCAGTAATGTGATATTACACTGAATATATGGCTAACATTAAATTCAGAATAATTGGGCTTCAAATTCACTTCATGAGATTATAAATTTAAAAAAATCAAAATTCTTATAACACATTCAGTCAAGAATGAGTATTAATGCCATTAATTTGTAACCTTGCAATGGGTATGTCTATATAGACAGATAATGATAGGTTAGGTTGTATTCCTATGCAAAGGTATAAAGAGACAATGCCTTGTGATTAAAAATAGCAGGAAAATTAGGGACCCTACTGCAATTGTAGAGGTTTTTTTCCTTAAAATTCGATGTACCTGCAATCGACATAAAATGTTTTCCTGACATAAATGCATAACTCCGTTTTAGCAAAAGGTTTAAGATTTCGTTTTTACCAGGAAATGTTGAGAAATCTCTTTTTCTCCCTTTTCGTTGCACTGCGTGTCGTTTGAGGCATGAGCTGAGCTTTCGGACTTGCCTTGGGGCCCTCTGCTCCACGGAGGTTCGCATCACCTTCCTCTGAGAGTGGAGCTAATCTGCCTTCTGCGGGAGGAGGTGTGTGCTTCACACCGGTGTCCCAGGCCTTCCCCAGCGCCCACTGGAGGGTCTAATCCTCCCCCAGAAGGATGGGAGCAGAGCAGTTCAAGGACGAGAATGAGTCTTGGAATAATCGCACCACCATGTGAGGTGACCCTCAGGCAGGGGACTGACCAGTTGCCCGGATGAGTTTGGGGAGAGGCGCTCTGAAGCTCTTTTTTGACACAGCTGTGAGAAGAATGTGGCTAAGACCTAGCGGTCTTTCTGGCGCAGAGCTGGAAGCCGGGAGGAGCAGGGAATTTAACACACGGGTGTCGTCGGAGCTCCAGCTCCATTGAGTCGAGCTGAGGGGAATGCCTAATGTCTGGAAGAATCAACCTTGGCCATGAAAACACAAAGCTCTTTTCATCAATTCAAGCGCGCACCCTAAAGCTGCAGATGGATACCTCCAGCGTGGCCTATTCAGTGGGAGGGTTTATCACATGGCCCTCGGCTGAATACTAATGGATCAAAACAAAGCTTTAATTGCATAAAGATGGGCTGTTCATTTTTGAATGAGGACACAGGTCAGCGTCTCAGAAAAGGATCACAGGAGTATCTTTTATATGTAGGTCCAAAGTCTTTCTGAGATTTTTAACTGCAAACATAATATCACTAAAGTGCAGATTGTATTCAGCCGAGCACAATGTCTGTTAAATAGGAAGTAGCTCAAAGCTGAGCCAGGGATCGCTGGGCTGGTTCTTACCCTGATTTGCTAGCGGCTTTTCTGCAAAACAGGATGCGGCTTAGATGCACGTTACCAAATGCAGTTTATGCCCTTCATTCAGACGCGCAATGGGCTTGGTTGGTGAAAGTGTATGGCCTTCGCATGACAGTGATAAGACAATTTTATACCAAGGAAGTGATATGAATTTTGATTTCAGAAAATGACTTAACTTCTGAAAACTTAAGAAAAAAAAGGTAGACTAAATTATTCTATTTTACATGTTTTAGTTTTCGTCAGTATTATGTCAGTGCAGCCCTTCATTAACATCTCTGGTTTAAATTTAATATGTCAGTTTAATATTTATGTTCAATGTGGAAGTTCAGTAAGGACTAAACTGCCCACCGGCTGATAAAAAGACCATTCCGTGGACGTCAGTACATGGTGTTCGGGTCTTCATGACCAGGCTGTTCCTGGGCTTCTGACGCCACCTTAGGCAGGTGGGCGGGTGACTTGCACCCGATGCCCACCCACAGCCTGCCAGGCCTCTGCATGGGCGAGACAGGAGGCCTGCGCTCCTCTGGCCAGCTAGCCCGGCTGCCATCAAAGGCTTGTTCTTCAGGCAGCTTGTTTCCTCCATGCTGGCGAACGAGGAGGCCGTGCAGGTGGGGTGCAAGGTGTGTGTTGAGCCCAGGGGATCAACCCCTGGGGAGCCTCCTGATGGTGAGAGTTTTTGTGACGTGCTTGAGATACAGTCAAACCATTCCTGGGCTGGACAATTTGACGCCCGTCCGCTCCCTCCACAGCACTTGCTCTCAGCACTAGTTGGCGTTTCCAATGAGGATTAAGTCAGGCATCTTCTAGGGGCGTCGCTTGTGCTATTCCTGTCCCCCCTTGTGGACTTGTACAGGTGTCGGTCGACCTTGCTCAGCAGGTGCCCTTTCTGTCTCCAAACTGCACCCCAGCCCTGTGGATCTGCAGGGAGCCGTTGCCGTGATGCCGGCACAGAAGACCGTCAGGAAGGAGGACAGGAAGGTTCCCAACACACAAGGTGGAGAGATTGTCTTTAATTGGCACATAAGCTATGGAATATGTGCATAAAGGGCATGGTAAAGTCATGGATTTTGTGACGGTGGGTGTGCAAACTCAGTCTGCCTTAGGGATTAAGGGTTGTGTAGAATTAAGACTAATTGCAATGTATAAAGGGGGTTGTGTGTGATCCAGCTGAGAACTTACAAAGTTTATTTAGGTATTTAAGACTGATTGCACACACCACAGTTGTTTTAAACCCTTCAGTAATCCCAGTTATTACTCCACTCTTGAAAATTCATTTGTACAGAAAGGGCTTTTTTCAGGAACTGTCGTGTGCAGTGTGGTTGTAAGTTATGAAGAAAGTCAACCATCTGCTAGATCAATTATCACGAGGGTACAACTCAGGCCACAGGCACACCAACAAATGTTCACAGCAGGTCTACTAATTTAAAGGCAAGACATCTTCATAAGAACATAAGAAAAGCCCAGCAGGATCAGGCCAAGACACATCCAGTCCAACTTCCTGTATCTCCCAGTGGCACACCAGATGCCTCAGGGAGCACACAAGACAACAGCCTGTCTGCGTCCTGTGGCCACTGCCTTGCACCTGGCAGTCTGAGGCAAGCACACTGGTGGCCAGTCAAGGTTCTCCACAGGATTTCTCTTGGACAGCCACCCAGAACCAGATGCTCCTCTTCAGAACTTTATTTATAAGAGCATAGGAACAGCCCCACTGGATCAGGCCAAGGCCCCTCTAGTCCATCTCGCAGTGGCATCTCGCAGTGGCCCACCAGGTGCCACAAGGGGCACACAACAAGATACTTGCATCTCGTTGCCACTCTCCTGTATCCGGCACTCCAAAGTAGCTTACTTCTAAAATAAGGAGGTTGCACCACCCACTATGGCCTACAGTGGATGTTTCCTCCCTAAATCTGTCCAATCCCTTTTTAAAGGTACCTGGGCCAGACGCCATCACCAGCTCTTGTGGCAAGGAGTTGATCAATAGGCAGCCCAATCCTAATTAAGAACATAAGAACAACCCTGCTGGATCAGGGCAAGGGCCCACCTAATCCAGCTTCCTGTATCTCACAGTGGCCCACCAGGTGCCTCAGGGAACACACAAGACAACAAGATGCCTGCATCCTGTGGCCACTCCCTTGCACCTGACATTCTGAAGTAGCCTACTATTAACGTAAGGAGGTTGCACAACCCATTGTGGACTATTGCCCACTATGGACTTTTCCTCCAGAAATCCATCCAATCCCTTTTTAAAGGCATCTGAGCCAGATGCCATTATCGCCTCCTGTGGCAAGGAGTTCCATAAGCTATGGGTAAGAAAGTATTTCCTTTTACCTGTTTTAACTCTCCCAACACTCAATTTCAGTGGATGTTCCCTGGTTCTGGTGTTGTGAGAGAGCAAAAAGAACATCCCTCTATCGACTCTTATCCCTCCCATGCATGTCTCAATCAAATCCTCCCCTCAGAAGCCTTTTTTCCAGACTGAAAAGCCCCAAATGCTGCAGTCTTTCTTCATCAGGGAGGTGCCCCAGCCCCGTAATCATTTTTGTCACTCTCTTCTGCACCTTTTCCAGCTCCACTATGTCCTTTTTGAGAGGTGGTGACCAGAACTGTACGCAATACTCCAGATGTGTCCTTACCATTGATTTGTACAATGGCATGATAATATTGGCCATTTTATTCTCAACTCCTTTTTTAATTACCCCAAGAATGGAATTGGCCTTCTTAATTGCTGCCGCACACTGGGTCGATACCTTCATTGCATTGTCCACCAGCACCCCAAGATCTCTCTCTTGAGCTGTCACAGACAGCTCAGAACCCATAAGCCTATAGGTGAAGTTTTGTTTTTTTGCCCCAATGTGCATCACTTTACACTTGTCTGCGTTGAAACACATCTGCCATTTGGCTGCCCATTCCCCCAACTTGGAGAGATCCTTCTGGAGCTCTTCACAATCCCCTCTGGTCTTCACCACCCGGAAACGTTTTGTGTCATCCGCAAACTTGGCCACCTCGCTGCTTATCCCTGTCTCCAGGTCATTTATGAACAAGTTGAAAAGCACGGGCCCCAGGACAGATCACTGGCGCACTCCACTTTTCACCTCTCTCCACTGTGAACATTGCCCATTGACCCCCACTCTGTTTCCTGGCCCTCAACCAATTTTGAATCCATAAGAGGACCTGCCCTCTTATTCCCTGACTGTGAAGTTTCTTCAGCAGCCTTTGGTGGGGGACTGTGTCAAACGCCTTCTGTAAATCCAGGTATATGATATCCACAGGTTCACCCACATCCATGTGCCTGTTGACCTTTTCAAAGAATTCCAAAAGGTTTGTGAGGCAAGACTTACCCTTACAGGAGCCATGCTGATTTTCCTTTAGCAGTACTTGTTCCTCTACGTGTTTTAGAATTTTGTCTTTGATGAGGCTTTCCACCATCTTACCCGGAACAGACGTCAGGCTGACCAGCCTGTAGTTTCCAGGGGGCCCCCTTCTCCCTTTCTTAAGGATTAGCATGACATTGGCTATCTTCCAATCCTCTGGCACCGTGGCTGTTTGAAGGGACAAGTTGCATACTCTAGTTTAGAGGTCAATTTAAGAACATAAGAAGAGCCCTGCTGGATCAGGCCAAAGGCCCATCTAGTCCAGCTTCCTGTATCTCACAGCGGCCCACCAGGTGCCCCAGGGAGGCATGAAACAACAAGATGCTTGCATCCTGTTGCCAATCCCTTGCACCCGGTACCAGTAGCCCACCACCTTTGTACGGAGGTTGCACAATCCATCATTGCCTATAGCCCACGATGGACCTTTCCTCCAGAAATCTGTCCAATCCCCTCTTAAAGGCATCAAGACCAGATGCCATCACCGCCTCCTGTGGCAAGGAGTTCCACGGATTAACTACCCGGTGGGTAAAAAAGTACTTCCTTTTATCTGTTTTAACTCTCCCAACCCTCAGTTTTAGTGAATGCCCCCTGGTTCTGGTGTTTTGAGAGAGGGAAAAGAACATCCCTCTATCGACTTTATCCCTTCCATGCATAATTTTGTATGTCTCAATCATGTCCCCCCTCAGGCGCCTTTTTTCTAGTCTGAAGAGCCCCAAACACTGCAGTCTTTCTTCATAAGGGAGGTGCCCCAGCCCCGTAATCATTTTTGTCGCTCTCTTCTGCACCTTTTCCAACTCCACTATGTCCTTTTTGAGATGCGGCGACCAGAACTGGACACAATATTCCAGGTGCGGCCTTACCATTGCTTTGTACACTGGCATGATAATATTGGCTGTTTTATTCTCAACCCCTTTTTTAATTACCCCAAGAATGGAATTGACCTTCTTAATTGCTGCCGCACACTGGGTCGACACCTTCATTGAATTGTCCACCAGCACCCCGAGATCTCTCTCCTGAGCTGTCACAGACAGCTCAGAACCCATTAGCCTATAGGTAAAGTTTTGGTTTTTTGCCCCAACATGCATCACTTTACATTTGTCTATGTTGAAACGCATCTGCCATTTGGCTGCCCATTCCCCCAACTTGGAGAGATCCTTCTGGAGCTCTTCACAATCCTTTCTGGTTTTTACCACCCGGAAACGTTTTGTGTCATCCGCAAACTTGGCCACCTCGCTGCTTATCCCTGTCTCCAGGTCATTTATGAATAAGTTGAAAAGCACGGGCCCCAAGACAGATCCCTGGGGCACTCCGCTTTTCACCTTTCTCCATTCTGAAAATTGCCCATTGACCCCCACTCTCTGTTTCCTGGCCCTCAACCAATTCTGGATCCATAAGAGCACCTGCCCTCTTATTCCCTGACTGTGAAGTTTCTTCAGCAGTCTTTGGTGGGGGACCGTGTCAAATGCCTTCTGAAAATCCAGGTATATGATATCCACAGGTTCACCCACATCCACGTGCCTGTTGACCTTTTCAAAGAATTCCAAAAGGTTTGTGAGGCAAGACTTACCCTTACAGGAGCCATGCTGACTTTCCTTTAGCAGTACTTGTTCCTCTACGTGTTTTAGGATTTTATCTTTGATGAGGCTTTCCACCATCTTACCCGGAACAGACGTTAGGCTGACAGGCCTGTAGTTTCCAGGGTCCCCCCTTCTCCCTTTTTTAAAGATTGGCGTGACATTGGCTATCCTCCAATCCTCTGGTACCGTGGCCGTTTGAAGGGACAAGTTGCATACTCTAGTTAAGAGGTCAGCAACTTCGTTCTTTAGTTCCTTAATTACTCTTGGGTGTATACCATCTGGGCCTGGTGACTTATTTATATGTAGTTTATCAATTTGATCTAAAACATCTTCTTTATTAACCAGTATCTGATTTAATTCCTTCGTTAGGAAGGGCTGTTCGGGCTGTGGTATCTGCCCAAGTTCTTCTGCTGTGAAGACGGACGCAAAGAATTCATTTAATTTCTCTGAAATCTCCAAGTCCCCTTTTATCTCCTCTTTCCCTCCCTCACCATCCAGTGGGCCAACCGCCTCTCTGGCAGGTTTCCTGCTTCTAACATATTTGAAGAAGCTTTTATTATTCCCTTTTATGTTGCTAGCCATGCGTTCCTCAAACGCTTTCTTGGCCTCCCATATCACCTTCTTACTTGTCTTTTGCCAGGGTTTATGTTTTTTATTCTCCTCACTGGGGCAAGACTTCCATTTATGGAAAGAAGCTTCCTTGCTCTTTACAGCTTCTCTAACTTTGTACGTCAGCCATGCAGGCACCCTCCTGGACCTTGTCAAACCCTTTTTTCTTTGCGGTATACACTTCCGCTGGGCCTCTGCTACTGTTATTTTTAAACAGCCTCCATGCAGCCTGGAGAGACTGGACTCTTTTTACCTTCCCTTTCAATTTCTTCCTAACTAGCCTCCTCATCTGAGGGAAGTCTGCCCTTCGAAAGTCAAGGGTTCTTGTGTCAGATTTGCTCTGCACTCTTTCCTGGACATGCATGGCAAAACCAATTGCAGCCTGGTCACTGTTCCCCAATGGCTCAGTAACACTTACATCCCTAACTAGGTCCCGAGTACCACACAATATTAAATCCAGAGTCGCCTGTCCTCTGGTCGGCTCCATGACTAGCTGCTCTAAGGCACAGTCATTCACCACGTCAAGGAATCCGGTCTCTCTTTCTTGACCAGAGCACCAGTTGACCCAGTCAATATGAGGATAATTGAAGTCCCCCATGATTACATTCCTGTCTCTCTTGATCAACGCCCTGATTTGTTTCCTCATTTCAAGGTCACCTAATTTTTTTTATCCGGGGACGATAGCACACCCCCACTATTGCATCATTCTTATGGCCTGGTAGTTTAGCCCACAGTGTCTCTAAGGTGGAGTCCGGCCCACCTTCAGTTTCTACTCTGCTGGATTCTATCCCTTCTTTGACATAGATGGCCACCCCACCGCCAACTCTCCCTTCCCTGTCCCTCCTATAGAGTTTATAGCCTGGGATTGCAGTATTCCACTGGTTCTCTGCACTCCACCACTTTTCTATTATTCTTACTATATCTATGTTTTCCCTAGTCACTAAATATTCCAGTTCCCCCATCTTTGCTCGGAGACTTCGGGCATTTGCATAATAACACCTATATACGGGATTCCCTCTTTTTTTATCCCTTTTCCCCACTGCTCTTTCTACTGGACAAACTGTCAGTTACACTCGCGTTTGAAGTTCTATTTCCTACTCCTCCATTACCCTTTGGTACTCCTCCACCCTCCTCTTCCTGTAGTGATGAGGAGTTCCGAACCGGACGCCACTCGGCTCCTGTCGGCTTTCCCCCAGGGATCAGTTTTAAAGCTGCTCTGCCACCTTTTTAATGTTGTGTGCCAGCAGCCTGGTTCCATTCTGGTTCAGGTGAAGCCCGTCCCTCTTGTACAGGCCTGGCTTGTCCCAGAATGTGCCCCAGTGCCTAACGAATCTAAACCCCGCCTCCTGACACCACCGCCTCATCCACGCATTGAGACCCCTGAGCTCTGCCTGTCTAGCCGACGCTGCGCGTGGAACGGGTAGCCCTTCTGAGAACGCCACCTTGGGGGTCCCGGCCTTCAGCGTCCTGCCTAGGAACCTGAATTTGGCTTCCAGAACCTCCCGGCTACATTTCCCCACGTCATTGGTGCCAACATGCACCACGACCGCTACCTCCTCCCCAGCACTCCTTACAAGCCTATCTTGATGAGACGTGATGTCTGCAACCTTCGCACCAGGCAGGCAAGTCACCGTGCGGTCCTCATATCTGTCACAGACCCCCCCTCTCTATATTCCTAACTATGGAATTGCCCACTACAAGGAGACCTCGACCCCCCTCCCGCCGAGGAGCATCCTTAGTGCGACTGGATCCGGGCTCATCCCTGGAAGAAGGGGTCCCCGCTGGGGGACTGTTTCCCTCTGTTCCAGGCTGATGTCCTCCAGCTGCTGAAGAGCTGCCCATCTGAGGGTGGGACGAAGCCTACAAGTCCCCGGAAGTCTCACCGTGGACCCTTGCTGCCTGCCTCTGCTTCTCCAGGTCCACAACCAATGCCTCTAGGGAGCAGACGCGTTCCCTGAGTCCCTGGAGCTCCTTGCACTGAAGACACACCTACAACGTATGCCCCAGAGGCATATAGTCATACATATGGCACTGTGCAAAACACTGGATAGCCCCCACCCAACGGCTGGCTGTCTGCCTCCATCTCTGTGCTTGTTTAGGAATGAGCTGCCCTGCTTCTCAGAGAGAGGGCAGAGTCTGGGGCCCTGGCTTCCTCGCCCTGCTGCTTAACTCGCACAGGTGCATAACTCACTCGTTTACCAGGCACTTGGTCTCAGACGCGGCACTTTGTCGCAGGACAGCCCTCGCTGCTCGTGAGGCCCTCGCTAGAAGGTTCTGGTGATGATAGTGGTGATACTTCCCCCTTCCCAGGCTTGATCCACCCCAGCCTCCCCTCTGCTTTCCCCCTCCCCACCCCATTGTGCTCAGCCCCGCCTTCCGCCGCCCTCCCCCCCAGCCAGCTTGCCAGCCCCTGGGCTCCTTGGCAGGCTGCTGGTGCACCTCTACTTGCTACTCGTGGTGGCAGCCCTGGGCATGCTGGGTGGCGCTTTTTGCAGCAGTTCCATGGCGCAGCACCCAATAGGATTGGGCCCCTGGAGTTTCACCAGATTTCCATTGCAAGAGCACAAAGTAATCAGTTCTATCTACACTTTCCTGGGAGCAGCCCATTGAATACAGCGAGGCCTACTTCTGAGTATTCCTGTGCAAGATGGGGCCAAAAGAGAAGATTCCCCCTTTTTGCATTCTTTTTATATATTTTATGATCCTAGGGATTAACTTGTTGTATGTTGTATTTTTAATATTGTTTTTATTGTCTTTTAATACTGTTTTTAATTGTTTTTTACTGTGTTTTAACCTTGTAAATGCCACCTTGAGGGCCTTTGTGGCGGAAAGGCGGGGTACAAATCAAATAAATAAATAAATAAATAAAAATAAAAATAATTCTCCTGGCTGGCTCTGAGGGTTCGTTCCTGCAGAGACTGCCAAGACCACCTCCTGGAGATCACTTGGAGCAGAATGACCTGACTGGGCTGGACCTGCCAGTGAAGGGGGAGGGGCTGAGATCCAGCCACTGCCGTATTTGCTTTCAGTGAGGAGCTTCGTGCAATTGTTAATGCCTCATTGCTGTTTGTCTCAGGACTTTTGTGATGGGCCACCTAGAAATGCAAACAGAAAACCTTCTGCGTTTGCCCAAGTTGATTCCAGATTGTATTCAGAACCACCTGCTTTGGGGCTCTTCCGCTCTCTCCTCCTGCGCAACACAATCAAAATATTTCAGTTGGACATGACTGCGTTTCCAGCCAGATACGGCAGGCGGACTTTGCAGCTTGCGAGAAGGAGGGACAGACAAGGCGGGGATCCTCTCGTCATTTCCTCTTCTGAGGCTGCCGCTGTAACTTCCTGAATAGGCCGAGAAGGCGGCCCTTCCAGATGGGGGTCTTAATCACATCACTGGCTGGAAGTATCAATCTGGGCCCCTGATTAGTGCGACCTTCACACTGTTTCTGGGTAAAAATGCCTGCACGGATGGAGACGCGCGTGAGAGAGGGCAGCACACTCCTCTGCGTGTTGGCATGGAAGTACGTTCCACTGTGTTCAACGGGACGTGGTCCGGGTGCTTCGGAGTGCAGCCTGAATCGACCCGTTGTGGACAGTAACGTCGTCCCCTCGCTCCCTGGTGGCTGGCGCTTGTCACCTTCGAAGAACCACGCAGCAGAGTGGTGCATTATTAGCAAGACCTGACAGTGGTGTGCTTGAGCACCACTTGTTCACGTCCCTTCAGCATCGCCACATCCAAGGGGATCCGTCAGTCCTTTGGAAAGCGAGGGTGCAGTCCTGGCCCTGTGGTAGGCCGCTGCAAGCTCCCTGCGCCGGCCCAGCAGTGCCACAAGCGTGACGCCAAGGCACACCTTCACCACTCCAGCAGGCAGAAGGGCTGGCACCAGCAGTTGTGCCGGCCTGTGCGGGCCAGCCTGGTGAGGGGAGGAGCGTTGCCCGAGGGCGGCTGGTGCTGGGGGGCAGGGCAGAGGGAAACTGGAATGGGGTGGGGAAGGGTGGACCGGCTCAGGGAGGGGGTGGAGCAGTTAGGCTGGATCTTAACCCCTGGCCATCGTGGGCTACAGGCCACGATGCGTTGTGCAACCGCCTTACGTTAGTAGCGGGCTACTTCAGAACGCCAGGTGCGAGGGAGTGGCCACAGGGCGCAGGCAGGCTGTTGTCTCCTGGGCTCCCTGAGGCACCTGGTGGGCCACTGCAAGATGCAGGAAGCTGGACTAGGTGGGCCTTGGCCTGATCCAGTGGGGCTGTTCCTGTGAGTAACTGTCTGTAGAGGAGCGTCTGGTTCTGGTGGCTGTCCAAGAGAAATGCTGTGGAGAACCTTGACTGGCTACCAGTGTGTTTACCTCAGAATGCCAGGTGCGAGGGAGTGGCCACAGGGCGCAGGCAGGCTGTTGTCTCGTGTGCTCCCTGAGGCAGCTGGTGGGCCACTGTGAGATGCAGGAAGCTGGACCAGGTGGGCCTTGGCCTGATCCGCCGGGGCTGTTCCTATGTTCTCGTGGCCCCGCCTGGTTGGTCCTATATGGGCTGCTCAGACTTGCTCCAGCAAGGGGGCTCCTGGGCTCCCCAAGGCCCCCTCAGGGGCTCCGCCGCACACCCTAAGTGGAGCGCCACTCAGCCCATGCGCCAGCACTTGGCACCCCCGGAAGCTCTTTCAAAGGCTCCAGAGGCTGAAGGGCTGGAGAACTGCTGGCGGCATCGGCGTGGAGGGTCCACAGCCTGTCTCAGCGCCAGGCAGAGGAGGCCTCCGTGACGTGTTCTGAGCCCCAGAACTCCCCCTCCGAGTTCGCCTGGCTCTGGGGGCATAAGCCGCTTCTGTCCTGCCTTCCTCGAGGCTCTGGTGCCCCTCCGGCCGGGCAGGGCAGCTCCCTCCAAGGCGCAGCTGCGTGCTGGGTCAGGCACCCACAGGAGGCCTGTTCTGACAAGGGGGCATCTTCTTTTCCTCCATCCCCCGGGGGGGGGTCCTCCCCTTCTGGCTTGTCTCCGTCCAGCTCTGCCTTCCTCCTCCTCCTCCTCTCTTGCCTGCTGTGAGGATGTAACATCCCCCCCCCCCGGAGAAGAGCTGCTCCTTCGATCCGATCCGTCCCTCCGCTGGTGTCACAGACATTAGCAAACAACGCTTCTCCAGCAAGCTGAGCCATCCCGACTGCAGACAACTCAAACACCACCGTATTTATTAGTTTGCAGGGAGGAGACCGGCCGGCCTCCCGAGGCGAACTAGTGGCAGACGGTCTCGGCTGCTTCTTCAAGCGCTCCGGGACCGACCGCAGCACGAGTCCTGCTCTCTTCTAACCCTCTGCCAACTCCTGGAAACAGAGGCGCTTCCAGAGAAAAGGAGCATTCAGCGCTGTGCATACAAACAGCATCGCGCTGAGGGCCAAAACCGCACGAGGCCAGTCCAGCGTCTAGACGGCTTCTAGGATGCAACGCGCAGAAACTCTGTTGGATCACATAATAGCTCCTTTTGAACTTTGCTTGGTCCCACATTCTCTGGAAAACGGTAAGTCGTTGAAAATGGAGCGAGAGGATCCGTAGCATCTTCCTGAGCGCACGTCAGTTTTTCAGGGCACAGTTGCGCTGTATCCAGTCCGGAGCCTCTCCCACGCAAGGGCGCACTCGTGCTCCTGTATGAGGGGAGGCGCCAGCCTCTCCTGTGGGTGCCTCGGATCTGTGCCTGTTACGCAGCAGGTGCAGATCCAAGGGGAGTGCGCAGCCCAAAACGGGCCTAGGATTTGGCAGAAGATTTAGCCGAGAGGGTTAATGCCTCCGTTTGCCCGAAGATAACAGCTGAAGATCTCAAGGTCGTGGGCTCGGGACTGCTGGAAGTCTCTGTGAGCGGCAGACCTTGCAAACTGCGGCTGATTAAAAGCTGAGTTCCAGCTGCCTCGTGGGAGGAGGAGTGTGCTGAAGTCAGCTGCATCTCTGGTGGCAGCAGGGAAGCCTCATCAGCCAGCAGACGACAGACGGGTGGCTAAAGAAAGAAGGCTAAATCCAGAAAGAAAGATCTGTAGGAGTGTTGTTCTTGGAAGACAGAACATTCTGTAAATTGTAAAAACCTTCGGGTTTGTGAGAAAGTCTGCCTATGTAAACCGCCTTGAGTTCAATCATTAGAGAAATCTAGTGATATTAAGAAAGGCGGTATATAAATAAATGTATTATTATTATTATTATTATTATTATTATTATTATTATTATTATTATTAT
>JAJKFI010038634.1:0-13744 GCA_029204185.1 Lerista edwardsae | reverse complement strand
ATTATTATTATTATTATTATTATTATTATTATTATTATTATTATTATGGCGGCCTCAAGCCCCACCACCACCACCACCACCACCACCCCGGGGCCGGCTCGCCTGCTGGAGAGGCAGAGTTTGCTTTGGATCGCTCTGGTTGCCCAGCCCCCCTCCCCTGACGAAGGCTGAATCGCCGTGAAAACGCACCCAAGCGGGAAGCCGCAGAGGCCCAAGTGGCCGTGGCCGCCTTCCCGCCGCGTGCTGCGGTCTGCCTCGCGGGACGAGAGCCGTCATCGTGCACTCGAAGAGCCAGAGCCGGGTTCAGCCTCGTGACTGTCAATGAGGCCTGACAGCTCCAGAGGGAAGCGGAAGACAGCAGCTTTCACCCTCCGGCTGCTCCTTGTCACGCCTGCCGCCGCTTCGCCGGCTCCCTGGCGTGGGTTGGCCGCAGCTCCCTCACGCGCTCGTTCCAGGGGCTTCCGTGACGCGCTCCCAGCGCGGTGCTCCCCGTCCTACGATGGGCCGTGTGCTTGCTATTTCTGAGCGTTTAAATAGCGTTCCAGTTGGTTGCCAACTGTTCATGGGCCTTATTCTGTGGCCAAGAGAACTCAAAAGTGGTGGGTTTCAACACGTAAAAAGTGCCTCGTCAGCTGATGCCCCCCTCCTCTTGCATATTTCCTTCTGGCGCCATGGCTCCTGGGTGTGCACCCTGTGGGAGAAATGCCCTTGGGGGCTGAGTGCGGTTGGGGAGACGGAGGCTGGCCGAAAGCAGACCTCGGGGAATGCCAGACCCCTGCTCACAGCTGCGGAGGGTCCAGGTCCAGGGGCAGGGAGGTGGGCTGTGCCGGATGCAGGGCGGGGAGGAGGATGTGCATCGGGGGGGGGCTCTGAAGCCTTTGGGGCTGCTGCGGGCACCAGTGGCGAGTGTGGTGAGCGTTTGGCCGCCAAGGATGCGGGAACGGGGGGGCTCAGCGTTGCTCACCTGTGCAGAGGTCTGGGTTGGCTTGAAAGGGCCAAACTGCACCTGACACAAGCGCGTCCCGAGGCCCTCGTTTTTGGCCCGCTGCAGGATTGACAAAAACTAGAGTGAGCACAAAGCGGAGAGGAGCGCTGGTCAGCGCACGGCCCCCACTGCCGCCCCCACCCCGATGGTGACGGGCAGACAGCTCAGGTGCTGTTTTCACTGGAAAGATGGTCGTCACCTCTCAGTGTCACATCACAAGGGGGTTTCCCCAAGGAAAAGGTCCGTGAAGGGGCTGCCGTCAGGTATGGGACGGGGGCAGGGACCGGGTGCGAAAGCTCCTCCCCCCCCCAACCTGTGCTTGTTCTCGGTTGTGGACTCCTTCTGGTGCGCTGGTTACCCAGAAAATAATAATGAAGGGCCATATGATGCACTTGTCATAACGTGTAGGTTGGCCCCTTAAAAAGAAGGTCCACAGCCTCAAAAAAGATTAGCAGCTTCTGCCGCAGAAGTGGTTTGCCGTTGTTGTCCCTGACCATAAAAGTCAGGCGCATCTTCAGCGAATACTTCCTTGAAGAGAACACAGACCTCGGGGTCACCGAGCTCAGGCCCCTCGAGCAACCCTACGACATCTCAGCTTCTGTGCCTTTTTTGTTGAAACTTTGCACAGCAAGAAACACAGTAGTGGTCAGCCTGTGTCTGTCAAGCCTCATGTCCTCAGACTACCAGTTTTTTTTCTAGCTGCGTCTATTTTATTGCTTGCACACAGAGCCCGTGTGTGTGTGTGTGTGTGTGAGTGAGTGAGTGAGTGAGTGAGTGAGTGAGTGAGTGAAAGGAGTAATTTGTACCTGGGCGCAGGGTCAGAAAGGGGCCCCGAGGGGGGGGGGGGGTCCAGGAATTTCGCCCAGACCTGCGGCCTCTGCAGGATTCTCAGGGGCCACTGCAGGCGTCGGGTGGCAACTCCTGCACAGACGGTTCACATTGGGCCTGGGACACCCCCGGACACTCCCTGACACTCCCGAACAAGTAGCAGGCCTGGGAGGGAAAGTGGCCAGCGGCTGGCAGGAGCTCTTTGGCTTGTGGACCTGCTTGCCGTGAAGGAGCGAGTGGGAGCTCAGGGAGGCAGCGGCAGGACTGCAGCTGCTGCAGAAGGACGTCTGGCGCACGCAGGACACGCCCCATTCCAGTGTGAGCCTAGGTGCAATTGCGCTAATTTTATGCAACGATTTTCTACATTTAAAAGATTTTAGGAAGACTTGGGAGTGTGTTTGGTTTTGGTTTCCCACGACCACGTGGGCAGGTGGCCCTGGCTCTGCACTGGGAAGGCCTGCAGCATCCCTGGGCTCGCCCCAAAGGTGACTCCGGCTGCTGCACCCCTAACCCTTGCCCTGCTGCACCCCCGCCCCACTCTGCCCGCTCCCGTTGCCAACCTCCCCCACTCCGTTTCACCCTGTCCGCTTTTGGGAAGGGGCCCAAGAGGAACGTGGTACCCCTGATACAATTCCTCTCAGAGGGCCTGCTTGCCCAGGCAAAAGTGTGCAGGGGAGGGATAGAGTCGACAGAGGGATGCTCTTTCCCCTCTCCCACAATTCCAGAGCCAGGGAACAGCCACTGAAATGGAGGGTTGGGAGAGTTAAAACAGATAAAAGGAAATACGTTTTTACCCAGCAGGCAATTAAGCTATGGAACTCCTTGGCACAGGAGGTGGTGATGGCATCTGGTCTGGATGCCTTTAAAAGGGGACTGGACAGATATCTAGAGGAAAAGTCCATCGTGGGCTATAGGCCATGATGGGTTGGGCAACCTCCTTACAAAGGTGGTGGGCTACTTCAGAGTACTGGGTGCAAGGGAGTGGCAACAGGATCCAAGCATCTTGTTGTCTTGTGCCTCCCTGGGGCACCTGGTGGGCCGCTGTGAGATACAGGAAGCTGGACTAGATGGGCCTTTGGCCTGATCCAGCAGGGCTCTTCTTATGTTCTTATGACATGATTGAGACATACAAATTTCTGCGTGGAATGGATTGACTTGATACAGGGATGTTCTTTTCGCTCTCTCACAACACCAGAACCAGGGGACATCCACTGAAATTGTGTGTTGGAGAGCTAAAACCGATAGAAGGAAATACTTTTTTACCCAATAGGTAATTAAGCTATGGAACCCCTTGCCACAGGAGGTGGTGATGGCATCTCGCCTAGGTGCCTTTAAGAGGGGACTGGACAGATTTCTGGAGGAAAAGTCCATTGTGGACTATAGGCCATGATGGATTGTGCAACCCTCTTACATTAGTAGTAGGCTACTTCAGAATGCCAGGTGCAAGGGAGTGGCCACAGAATGGAGGCAGCCTGTTGTCTTGGGAGCTCCCTGAGGCATCTGGTGGGCCACTTTGAGATGCAGGAAGCTGGACTAGGTGGGCTTAGGCCTGATCCAGCAGGGTTCTTCTTATGTTCTTAGATGATTCTGTTTTATTTACATCATATTTATTTACATCATATTTCCCTAAGGATTTTACCTCAGAATTTACCTCACAATGCCCGGTGCAGGGGGAGTGGCAACTGATGCAGGCATCTTGTGGTCTCATGTGTCCCCTGAGGCACCTGATGGGCCACTGTGAGATGCAGGAAGCTGGGCTAGGTGGGCCTTGGCCTGATCCAGCATAGGGGCACTTCTCATGTCCTTATGTTCTTAAGTGCTCCCCCCACGGGAACAGGGGTTGTTTCCGGGGCATATCAGGTCAAGTGTGCGTCAGCCATGGAGTCTAGCTAACGACCACACTCTAACGACCTGATCGTTGGTGCCACGAGTGCGGCATCTCCTAGTCAGTGCACAGAAACAGCTTCACATTCATCTTTTGATGCAACCTGATGCAATGCAGATGTGCAGTCAACTCACATGACTTTCAGATGCAACCACCAAAGCAGTGGCCGCTCTTCAGGTGTGCACAGTGCACTCAGCATGTGCCTGCACAGAGGAGAGGATGGTGTCTTCAGATGTAGGAAGCACAGGAGGAATCCTACAGCCCAATCCTGAGTAAGGCCGAGATAACGGGGCTGTATCCTAAAGCTCATTAGGAGGCGGCAGCAGCGAAGTGCAGGCCAAGGGACGCCTTCCCCTTGCACCCGCGTAAGCCCCTGTCACCCCTATGGGCCTGCTCGGATCTGCACCTGCTGTTTTGCAGGTGCGCGTGTGCAGGAGCAGCCTGAATTGGGGCCGATGGGGATGGGGTTTATAGGATTTGGCACTATGGCCATCCTGCGTCACAACCCCCATCTCTGCCCACTGCGCTGCCCAGTTACGCCCCCGGCATGCCTCTGGAACGCCCTCGGCGAGACCTAACGCCAACCGCCGCTCAGCCGGCACAAGCCCAAGCGTTGGCGCTGCTGCTTGCGCCAGTCCAGGGCCGTACCGCCAACGCTGATGCACTTGACAGCACGTTTGTGAAAGCGTTCGGTCGACGCAGAAGCAGAGCGCCAGCGCAACGGGGGTATAGGATTGCGCGCTTAGTCTCTGCCCAGTAGAGACGCAAGCAGAGCTGCCTGCAGACCACCCTCGGCTGCGTTTCAGGCTTCCTGGACCAGGGCAACAGTTTCAGTCTCGCAGGGCACGGAAAAAACAGATACTTGTGGCTTGGATCTCTTTGGCACCATGTCTTGGTTCTCACTGAATGTCCTTCCGGCTTCCCCTTTCCTTGCCTACACTTGTTGTTGAATAGCAGATTCCTAATCTAGTTTCAGGGATAAAGTTGTCTGAATAGTGCAATAAAAGACACAGTTGGAGAGAGACAGAGATCTCCTGGAAAATGTGAGAGTTTCGATACTCATTGTGTGCATCTGTAGTCATCAGACCTTATAGCCCCAAAGCCGGCCCTTTTCCGCTGTGGAGAGTCCTCTCGTCCACTAGAGAAAAGGCATTTGTGTTTAAAATTCTTCACTTGCACATTTGGTAGAACTTTATTTTCTTTTTGTACTGTTATTAATGTTTTGTTGAACTTCCAGCGGCAAAAAAGTCTTAATGTATACTTAATGTCCTGCTCGTGGCCTCGAAGTGCTCCCCGCCTCTCAATGTGTGCCTTCATGCCGTGTGTGTGTGGGTTTGCTGGAGAACCTTCAGAGAGGGTTGCATGAAACACAGATAAACTGAGGAAGTGGCTGGAATACGCTGTGATTCGACTGCCAGCACGAAAGGTGTGGAGACCGAACTGCAGGGCAAATTTAGCGCAGTGGGACCGACTGTCCACTGTTGGGGACGGAAAACCGTTCTGGAGCCCGCAGTGCAGTTGGGTGCCGCGACGGTGAGGCTGGCAAACAATTCCCAACCCAGCGCCCACGTGGTGGAAGCCAACGGAGGATGGGGGTCACAATGTGTGGCGTCTCCACACTCCTCCCAGCAGCGCCCCAAAAGGGAGAGCAGGAGTGGGGACAGAGGCCGTGACGCAACTTGCACAGCACAAGCCTTGCAGGTGGGACGTTACCGGTTCAACCCCCAACAACATCTCAGAATGAAAAACCTGGAATGAAAAGCCTGGGCCTGGGCCTCCGAGAGCCACTCTGGGCTCGTCCTCTGATCAGACTCAGACGAGGGGACTCGGGCGGGGGGCTGGGCTTGGGAGGCGGCCGTACAACCACTTCCTAAGCCCGTCAGCGAGGCCGCACGGCCCCCAATTCGGGCCGCGCGGTCTCCTCGAACCCGCACCTGCTCTTTAGCGGGCGCAGGATCGAGGAGCACATGGGGAGGCTGGAGCCTCCCCTGCAGTGAGGGAGCGAACTCTTCCTTGCGGTGGGGGGGGGGGCTCCAGCCTCTCTTAAGCAGCTCTGGAGATGGCGCTGGCCCGTCAGCCTCCCCAGTCCGGCGCTGCTTAGGGTTGTGCCCTCAGTGTTGTAAAAAGCGTTTTCTGGTAGTCTGCGGGGTTGGGGGGATGTGACTGTGTGGCCTGCTGCTGGAGCCCCAGCGACTGCGGAGAGAATCTCAGTGGAGAACTGCCCCCCCCGGTGCCACGAGAGCGGCCGCCACGCCCCGGGGCCTCCGTGACTGCCCTGGCTGTGGAAACGCAGCTCCAGAAGCCCTTTCCGGCCCCCACTGCCAGAGTCCTGGCCCACCCGGGAGCCACGCGGCCTCTGCTGTGGTGCGTGCTGCGGGGGGGGGGGGCTGAGTGAACGCAACGGGGCTGGCAGTGACCTGGCTTCCGCCTGGGGAGCCTCCCCTGGCCACGGACTTGTGGGTCCAGGGCAAACGCGGCCTCTTTCAGGCGGGGCCTTCCTCACCCCCGTTTTCTCTCCCCCTCCCCCTCCCCCCGCCCAGGCTGCAGAGACTGGTGGACGTCCTGAGGAAGAAGGTTGGAGCCGGGGCCGTCCGGACGGTGATCTGAGCTGGGGGGGGCGGCCACATCTGGTGACCAGGAGGCCTCAGTCAGCACTGAGTCAACACGGCGGCCTTCGCTGGGCAAACAGTCAAAGTGGGACACTCCAGCGACATTCCAGCCGCGATAAAAGCACATCATAAAGGCTTAACCCCTCGGCTGCCGGCTCTGTGGTCTGTCCAGAGGCATCGCGAGGAGCCCTCGCCTGCATTTGCTGCAGATCCGTTTTGATGTTACAGTCGGGGTGCCCTTGGAAGGGTGTGTGTGTGTGTGTGTGTGTGTGTGCTATGGACCGCTCGTCCTGGACAGAGCACAGGCTGCTGCAGCGCTTCCAGGGGGCTTCCTCGCTCGGCTGTTTAGGGCCCTGAAGCTTGCAGAAGGATCCTGACGCCACTGAGCAAAACACTAACACTTGAATCGGTCCGTGCTGCTGGCCTGCAAGAGAGAGTGGAGGCAAGTCAGGGCTCACCTGGGATTCATATCTGCTGAAGATCCAGGAGCACCAAATTTTCCCTCCAAGCGGGAGGGATCCTGAGCCAGAACTTGCACTGGACCCCCCACAGCGCCCAGCCAACCCACCCCCCAGCAACCCCCTGCGTGCCCCCTGGCCAGTGATACTGGAGGGCTGGCAATTGCTCCGGGGGGGGGCTCCGCTAGTTCCCCATGTTGCCAGCCCCTGGCACCAGCCCCGGTTTTTGGTCAGCACTGAATCGGTTGGCGAGAGGAATCCACAGCAGGAACACTGGCGGGAAGGCGAACCCCCCGCAGGGTGGGGGGAATCTCAAGGCCTCAAGTAGGGAGGCGTTTCCCGTTAGATCTGCAGATTGTTCTGTTGGTCAGTGTGCACGCCTGCACCAGCGCATGTGGCTCCGTGTGCTGCCCCTGCCAAGCAGCCCCCCCCCCCCGGCATCCGCCTCCATCCGCAGCCCGCTCTTGCTGGGCAGCCACCAGCGGAGGCAGAGGGCGCTCTGGCAGGCACCGGCAGGAGCCCCCGCGGGAAGGGCGGAGCCTCCCCTCCTGCCCCAGTGGGTGCCAGAGAACGCTCTGAGGCAGGCGCGACGGAGGGGGAGCCGAACAGGTGCGGGAAGGTGGAACGGGGCAAGCCGGGGGGGGCGTGGTGTGCCGGATGCTGTCCCCTCCCTGCCCTTTTCCTCAGACCTACAACCGTGAAATCGCTGGCACAGGTCCAAGGAGACCCATTGCTGAGTGGGAGGATTGCAGAGGTGTAAGGGGGGTTAAATCCCCTCTCCCCACCCAAGCCTCCTGACCCCCTCCTCAATATTTCTTTTCAGAGAAGCTGCACCAGCCCGGGGGGGGGGGGATAGGATTCAGCTGTAAGAAAGTGCCCCCCTCCCAGTTCCTGCCATTGAGAATTGCCCAGGGGGGGGGTCTTCCTCCAGCTTGTCTTGACCCTCATTGGACTAGTTCTGTAAAAATGGATCACAGCAGAATAGAACAGAGGAAACATAAAAACGTAGACAGTGATCCAATAGTATTTCTGTTTGCTGATAGTTAACAATTCCTGCAGCCTTTAATCTCTGTGAGTGAGTGAGTGAGAAGCCATCACCTTCTCAGCCCCTTTGAAGGAGGCTGTTTCTCCTGAAAGCACAATAAAACACTTATTCTCTGGGATGCCTCCACATTTCAGCTCTGTTGAACGTGCAGACCTGTGTGGCTGTTCTTGGCACAGCACTGGCTAATATGGGTGCTCTTGAAGGAAAAACAGACAAAAGAAATCTGTGTAAGATTCCAGTAGTCTTCACCTTACACCTTGCTGCAAAATTCACCCTGAATTTGCATAGATGGCAGCATCTAAATGAGGAATGCTTGTTGCCAACCATGTTCTTGGTCCATTAAGAAGAGCCCTGCTGGATCAGGCCAAAGGCCCATCTAGTCCAGCTTCCTGTATTTCACAACGGCCCCCACCAGGTGCCCCAGGGAGGCACGAGACAACAAGACGCCTGCATCCTGTTGCCACTCCCTTGCACCCAGTACTCTGAAGTAGCCTACTACTGATATAAGGAGGTGGCACCACCCATCATGGCCTGTAGCCCACGATGGACTTTTCTTCCAGAAATCCGTCCAATCCCCTCTTTAAAGCATCTAGACCAGATGCCAGCGCCACCTCCTGTGGCAAAGAGTTCCACAGATTAACTACCCACTGGGTAAAAAAGTACTTCTTTTTATCTGTTTTAGCTCTCCCAACACTCAATGTTAGCGGATGCCCCCTGGTTCTGGTTCATTGTGAGACATGTTCATCTTGTGGTCACCTGGATCATTGCAAATGAAAGTGCTGTCGGTGGATGAGGCCTCTCAGTCACAACAAAATGCAGACCCAACAGGAAAGAGGCCCTGTGTTCAGATAGTGAAAAAGGAGACCATTAATACGAGACTATTAGGGAGACCATTAATACGTTGGATCTTGCTTTCCCAAACTGTGGGTCACCACCACCAGTGGGTTGCAAACTTACTTTAGGTGGGTGGCAAAATGTTTCTGAAAAAGGACAAAAAAATCTTTGCAGTGGAGGAGATTGACGGTGGCTGACGCTGTCCATGTTGTGTGACGTGATGGGGGGAGCCAAGCATGGGCTCCCCCCCCCCTGCAGAGGAGAAGAGGAGGAGATCGTGCACACCTGGCCTGGAAGCGGGTTTTTCTCATTCGCTCACATGGGACGTATGAGGCGGTTTCTAATTGCACACTAATCATGATCATTCTCCCCCCCCCTTCTCACGGTTCATGGAAAGAGTTTGTTCACTGGCAAAGATAACAAATTTAATTACCGCCATGAGTAGTGTCACAATTACCTCCACGCTACATGGAGAGACTGTGTACTTTTCCGCAGGATCGCACAGTGAGTTGTAACCATTCCTGGTCTATGTCATGGTGAAATATGTAAATAGCATCACGTTGCCTCCGAGTAAGAACCTTAAAGCTTTTCAGCACTGTAATTAGATTCATGGTAAGCCTTCCCTAAGCCCTCACTAATTAACTATATTGCAACAAGTCAACTTGAGCAGAAAAGCGCTGCGGACCTCCAGACACCCAGCAGCGTCCCCGTTCAGCCCCAAACCGTACCTGGACCAGTGGGAGCCCCGTATCCTCCTCCAACCCTTCAGAGGTCAGCTGACGGCCCTGTCCTCTCGGGTGGTGACACCACCGGGGTGCGCTTCCCAGCTGTCGCAAACAGGACAACCCTGGAGAGTGCCAGAGGCTGTGTCCACCTGACAGTGGAGGAGGGTCGCTCGCTGCTGCAGGTAAGGCCATGCAGGGGATGCGGAGGGGTGGGACGGGGCAGGGGTGGGAGGAATGGGTAGGAGATGGGGCAGGGTGGGGGCAGATCAGGCCCCGGAAGGGGGTGGGCTGGCAACAGCATCTCCAACCAAATCCTAATCCACTTCCTGGGACTGATCCGCCTTCACAGGCCAACGCAGACTTGCACCAGTGATACTGCTGGCACAGGCCAGAGTAGACCCAGTGGGCTGCCATGGGCTTACTCCAGGGCAAGGGAACAAGTGCACCCTTACTTCTGAGGCGGCCTCCGGAGTCTGAGGCTCCCCCGCCGGATTCCGTGGACAGGGTGTGGCTCCTCGGGGGTGGGGAGGGCTGCTGCTCAGCTGGCGCGCGCCGTTGCCCCCTCTGCAGCTGTGGGTGGGACTCCTCATTTGAGTAGGGCTGCAAGGCCGTCCTCGTGGCTTCTCAGTTCCCGCGAGCCTGGCAGAGTCCGAAGACACGAGGCTCTCCTGCTGCGCCACGTGTGGCCCTTCGTGGGGGGTGGAAGCCCCAGCCTGCAGTGCTGGAGATCCGGCCCCACCTGGCGCCCCCAAGCAGAAGCCCCTGGACCCACCGCCCCGAGTCGGCCTCGGTGCCCATCTCGCGTCAGGATCTGCCCACAAGCACTGCCTTTGCGGCTGGAGGGGTTGGCCGGCTGTCTCTCTGCCCCCCCCCCAGACTGGCAGCTCAACGTTCCACGAATGCTTCTGTATTTGGCAGCATTTCCCAAACTGGGTTGGGACCCACCAGTGGGTTGCGAACCAATGTTTGGTGGGTCGCGAAAAGTTTTCGAACGCTAAAAAAAACTTTCCAAGCACCCTTGCCCAGTTTGCAGAAGAAGATCATGAGTTGGAATATTTAGTATGAGGTAATCTTCCTACTCCCAAATTAAAACTCACGTTTTCCAATTTCCTCCAGTAACTGACGTTCCACAGATCACGCGTGACCCCAGTTTCAGCCTTTGGTCTGGTCTGGAAGTCCTTAACTGCACATCTTGCTCTCCAGTTCAGTTCTTCTGGGCACCCTGGAGTGACTGCAAACGTTTGGGGGGAAACAGTCCTTGAACTCTGTGTCTAGGGGGGGCCTAGCAAATGTCTACACGTTATATGTGTTGTTGTTGTTGTTGTTGTTGTTGTTGTTGTTGTTTTTAAAAGTCGGTCCTGGTGCTAAAAGGTTTGGGAAGCCCTGGTCCTTGGAATGTGCCCCAAAACCTGCCCCACAAGCCACACGGTGCTTTGAACGTCAACTTGCGAACGCCTCCCCGGGGGGGCCCACACTGTCAGCGGACAGCATCAGCCGGCGCTTGAGCGGTGCGCCTGACTTGAGTGCAGCAATCAGGGAGCCAAAGCCATGTGCCGAGTGATGGTTCCCGCCCTAACCTGGCATGTGCAGCTGGAGGGCTGCTTCCCCGTGTGCCTCTACTCATGCCTGCAGCATGGAGGCAAATGCGGTGCTGTTTTGCCCTCTGCCCAAGAATGGAAGCTGCTACTTCTGAGACTGCAGCAATGTATTGTGAAGATTGCAGTGTCCTCAGATTTGCTCCTGATTTCGCACAAGAACTGCATAAAAATGCTGCCCTGCTCCCCCTGTGTCTGGCCTTGTTTACTCTACTTCAGGAGGGAGGGAGGGACAGACGAAACTTCCAAAAGTTTGTGGTGGTGCTTTTCTGGTCGGTCGTCTTCAGCAGTCTAGACTTTTCATTCTTCGGTTTTGCTGGAGCTGCACGTGTTCCATGAGGCTTTTAAACAAATACTTGGAATGGTTGAATGATTTACATTGCCAGCGCCGAGCTGAATATGTCGTCTTTAGAAAAGATGTGGTTTATTTTGGCATGGTTTAAAAAACTCAAATATTCTAAACATTTGTTAAGTTCAAGCCTGCACATTTGAACCAGCAGTTTGTGCTCCAAAATTGGATCTCAGGTTACCTGCCTCTTACCCTTTAGTAGACTGTAATCCTTTTGTTAAAATAGTCTTAGAAAAGGTTGCTTTAAAAACAAGTCAGTGTGAAGGATTGTCGCTACATGAATGCGAGGCTCAACTCACCATGCACTCAAGAACGGGAGAACAGGGCTTTGTATTAGGGGTCAAGATCCGTGTTGCTGCTTTGCTGGTCCTGCACAGAATGAAGACCTGAGGCTGGAATCCTGAGCGCCCGCATTTCACAACCAGTCTTACTTGTGGCGTTGGTGGTACTCGAGATCGTGTCTGGTGGTACACATGAGACCCCCCCCACCTGGCGGCAGGACCAGCAATGCAACGTCACATGCGGGGGGGGCTCAGCTTGGGGGCCGGTTTTCAGGCACGGTTTTCACGCGCTCAAAAATCCTTCTCATCCACTGGAGCCCCTTTCTGGTGTTTGTCACGCTGTGTCTGGCCTCCTACTCTGGAAGGAACTGGTGATGGCGCCAGTTACTTCCAGTGGCACTTCCAACAGGGGGGCCACGCGAAGTGGGGCAGTGGGGGGCAAACGTCGGGAAACGCGGCTGCCATGATGCTTCTGGAAGAGGGGCAGCCGGTCCCCTAAATGGCCACGGCTGCATCTGGCAGGGGCAAATGGGTGGGGGGAGCCTCAGCAGCCACTGGGGGGCTACTCGGCCCTGCACCAGCAGCAGCACGAACACAGGAACGTGTTGGTGGGTCAGCCCCCAAGGCGCCCTTCCCCACCCTTTTTCACCCCTTCCCTGCTCCACCGTCTTTCCTGCCCCACCTCCGCCTGTTCCACCCACCCTCCCCCACCCTATTCCACACCCCGCGCAGCCTTACCTGCTCAGGTGGGATCCTGGTCCCTCGGCGCACAGACGTGGCAGCTCACTCTCGCAGCAGCGGCCAGGCCTCGCACACGGGCAGCCTCGCCGCCAGGCACGTGATGCTGGCAGGCTGCGGGTTCGGTCCGCGCAGCCGCTACGTAGGACTGAGCTGGGAAGGCGCCATCCCACGCTGCCCCTCAGGCCGATGCGACTGCACAGTGTCAGTGCTGCGTCGTGCGCTGAGTGGCAGCCCCGCATCGGCGCCAAGGCAACCCAACCGGCAGTGCAGGCAGCGCCAGTCCCGCTGGGCCCAGCCGTGCCTCCCTCGAGCCGGCCGAAGCCCCCTGGAACGGGGGAGGCACCATTTCGGCACAAGGGCGGGGGCAGGTGGGGAGGGAAGTCCGGGGTGGGCTGGGGGCGAGCCGGGAGGGGGGCGGGCCAAGCCCTAAGCCCATTCAGGAGGCCGCACGGCTCCCTTGGATCTGCGCCTGTTGTTCAGCAGGTGCAGATCCGAGGAGCAAATGGGGGAGGCTGGCACCTCCTCTACAACAAGGGCACGAACATGCCCTTACGCGGGGGAGGCTCCAGCCTCCACTACACTGCGCTGGGCAGCATAGGATTGCGCTCCGAGTCACAGATCCCAAATACAGGTAAGTGATCCCAGTTGCACGTGACGCCACTACCGTGAGCAGAGTTGCACACACATGTCCACACATACAGGCCTACGCAGCTGCTACAACACGATTCTGCCCACCCCTCCACGTACCTCGATATATTGCCTGTGTCTGCAAGCCCAGCTGGGCTGCTTGGCGCATGGAGGGGCCGGGCACGCAGAGTCCCTGTGCCACGTGGGGGCGAGCTCCTGCTACGCTGCCAGCCCTTGGGCGCATGGCTCCCTGCAGGAACAGTGTGCCACATCATGCACATGATGCATTCACACTTTAGCATCCCATATCTTGGACGGGATGGAACAAAAATCCACAGGCTGAGGAGAAGATGTGGATTCCACAGAGAGATCAAAATAAATCTCCCTACTCAGGAAATTCCTACATTTCACTGGCAGTTGTACCTCTTTCATCTCTTGGCTTTTGTTAGAAGAGTTACGGTACATTTAAAATATATATTTTTTTATTGCGTCATTCAGATTTCGCCTCAGAGCAGTGGCCTTCCTGACTCAGACCCACCCGACTCTCCCGGAAGGGCCCCTCTCCAAGGCCTGCCTGTGCTCTGCCTTCCAGGCCCGGCTGATTGATGGGGCCATTCCGGTGAACGGGCCCGGAAAGAGGCAGTGCTGGCCAACAGTTTCGGAGGCAAAGCAGCGGGAATGGCATTCCCCAAATGAGGATGCTCAACACCCCAGTGCCTGGGAACTGCTGGAACGCCCCCCCCCCCCGGAGCCCCTGAGCTTTGTTGGGCAGCATTTGCCTT
>JAJKFI010038633.1:0-13746 GCA_029204185.1 Lerista edwardsae | reverse complement strand
ATTATTATTATTATTATTATTATTATTATTATTATTATTATTATTATGGCGGCCTCAAGCCCCACCACCACCACCACCACCACCACCCCGGGGCCGGCTCGCCTGCTGGAGAGGCAGAGTTTGCTTTGGATCGCTCTGGTTGCCCAGCCCCCCTCCCCTGACGAAGGCTGAATCGCCGTGAAAACGCACCCAAGCGGGAAGCCGCAGAGGCCCAAGTGGCCGTGGCCGCCTTCCCGCCGCGTGCTGCGGTCTGCCTCGCGGGACGAGAGCCGTCATCGTGCACTCGAAGAGCCAGAGCCGGGTTCAGCCTCGTGACTGTCAATGAGGCCTGACAGCTCCAGAGGGAAGCGGAAGACAGCAGCTTTCACCCTCCGGCTGCTCCTTGTCACGCCTGCCGCCGCTTCGCCGGCTCCCTGGCGTGGGTTGGCCGCAGCTCCCTCACGCGCTCGTTCCAGGGGCTTCCGTGACGCGCTCCCAGCGCGGTGCTCCCCGTCCTACGATGGGCCGTGTGCTTGCTATTTCTGAGCGTTTAAATAGCGTTCCAGTTGGTTGCCAACTGTTCATGGGCCTTATTCTGTGGCCAAGAGAACTCAAAAGTGGTGGGTTTCAACACGTAAAAAGTGCCTCGTCAGCTGATGCCCCCCTCCTCTTGCATATTTCCTTCTGGCGCCATGGCTCCTGGGTGTGCACCCTGTGGGAGAAATGCCCTTGGGGGCTGAGTGCGGTTGGGGAGACGGAGGCTGGCCGAAAGCAGACCTCGGGGAATGCCAGACCCCTGCTCACAGCTGCGGAGGGTCCAGGTCCAGGGGCAGGGAGGTGGGCTGTGCCGGATGCAGGGCGGGGAGGAGGATGTGCATCGGGGGGGGGGCTCTGAAGCCTTTGGGGCTGCTGCGGGCACCAGTGGCGAGTGTGGTGAGCGTTTGGCCGCCAAGGATGCGGGAACGGGGGGGCTCAGCGTTGCTCACCTGTGCAGAGGTCTGGGTTGGCTTGAAAGGGCCAAACTGCACCTGACACAAGCGCGTCCCGAGGCCCTCGTTTTTGGCCCGCTGCAGGATTGACAAAAACTAGAGTGAGCACAAAGCGGAGAGGAGCGCTGGTCAGCGCACGGCCCCCACTGCCGCCCCCACCCCGATGGTGACGGGCAGACAGCTCAGGTGCTGTTTTCACTGGAAAGATGGTCGTCACCTCTCAGTGTCACATCACAAGGGGGTTTCCCCAAGGAAAAGGTCCGTGAAGGGGCTGCCGTCAGGTATGGGACGGGGGCAGGGACCGGGTGCGAAAGCTCCTCCCCCCCCCAACCTGTGCTTGTTCTCGGTTGTGGACTCCTTCTGGTGCGCTGGTTACCCAGAAAATAATAATGAAGGGCCATATGATGCACTTGTCATAACGTGTAGGTTGGCCCCTTAAAAAGAAGGTCCACAGCCTCAAAAAAGATTAGCAGCTTCTGCCGCAGAAGTGGTTTGCCGTTGTTGTCCCTGACCATAAAAGTCAGGCGCATCTTCAGCGAATACTTCCTTGAAGAGAACACAGACCTCGGGGTCACCGAGCTCAGGCCCCTCGAGCAACCCTACGACATCTCAGCTTCTGTGCCTTTTTTGTTGAAACTTTGCACAGCAAGAAACACAGTAGTGGTCAGCCTGTGTCTGTCAAGCCTCATGTCCTCAGACTACCAGTTTTTTTTCTAGCTGCGTCTATTTTATTGCTTGCACACAGAGCCCGTGTGTGTGTGTGTGTGTGTGAGTGAGTGAGTGAGTGAGTGAGTGAGTGAGTGAGTGAAAGGAGTAATTTGTACCTGGGCGCAGGGTCAGAAAGGGGCCCCGAGGGGGGGGGGGGGTCCAGGAATTTCGCCCAGACCTGCGGCCTCTGCAGGATTCTCAGGGGCCACTGCAGGCGTCGGGTGGCAACTCCTGCACAGACGGTTCACATTGGGCCTGGGACACCCCCGGACACTCCCTGACACTCCCGAACAAGTAGCAGGCCTGGGAGGGAAAGTGGCCAGCGGCTGGCAGGAGCTCTTTGGCTTGTGGACCTGCTTGCCGTGAAGGAGCGAGTGGGAGCTCAGGGAGGCAGCGGCAGGACTGCAGCTGCTGCAGAAGGACGTCTGGCGCACGCAGGACACGCCCCATTCCAGTGTGAGCCTAGGTGCAATTGCGCTAATTTTATGCAACGATTTTCTACATTTAAAAGATTTTAGGAAGACTTGGGAGTGTGTTTGGTTTTGGTTTCCCACGACCACGTGGGCAGGTGGCCCTGGCTCTGCACTGGGAAGGCCTGCAGCATCCCTGGGCTCGCCCCAAAGGTGACTCCGGCTGCTGCACCCCTAACCCTTGCCCTGCTGCACCCCCGCCCCACTCTGCCCGCTCCCGTTGCCAACCTCCCCCACTCCGTTTCACCCTGTCCGCTTTTGGGAAGGGGCCCAAGAGGAACGTGGTACCCCTGATACAATTCCTCTCAGAGGGCCTGCTTGCCCAGGCAAAAGTGTGCAGGGGAGGGATAGAGTCGACAGAGGGATGCTCTTTCCCCTCTCCCACAATTCCAGAGCCAGGGAACAGCCACTGAAATGGAGGGTTGGGAGAGTTAAAACAGATAAAAGGAAATACGTTTTTACCCAGCAGGCAATTAAGCTATGGAACTCCTTGGCACAGGAGGTGGTGATGGCATCTGGTCTGGATGCCTTTAAAAGGGGACTGGACAGATATCTAGAGGAAAAGTCCATCGTGGGCTATAGGCCATGATGGGTTGGGCAACCTCCTTACAAAGGTGGTGGGCTACTTCAGAGTACTGGGTGCAAGGGAGTGGCAACAGGATCCAAGCATCTTGTTGTCTTGTGCCTCCCTGGGGCACCTGGTGGGCCGCTGTGAGATACAGGAAGCTGGACTAGATGGGCCTTTGGCCTGATCCAGCAGGGCTCTTCTTATGTTCTTATGACATGATTGAGACATACAAATTTCTGCGTGGAATGGATTGACTTGATACAGGGATGTTCTTTTCGCTCTCTCACAACACCAGAACCAGGGGACATCCACTGAAATTGTGTGTTGGAGAGCTAAAACCGATAGAAGGAAATACTTTTTTACCCAATAGGTAATTAAGCTATGGAACCCCTTGCCACAGGAGGTGGTGATGGCATCTCGCCTAGGTGCCTTTAAGAGGGGACTGGACAGATTTCTGGAGGAAAAGTCCATTGTGGACTATAGGCCATGATGGATTGTGCAACCCTCTTACATTAGTAGTAGGCTACTTCAGAATGCCAGGTGCAAGGGAGTGGCCACAGAATGGAGGCAGCCTGTTGTCTTGGGAGCTCCCTGAGGCATCTGGTGGGCCACTTTGAGATGCAGGAAGCTGGACTAGGTGGGCTTAGGCCTGATCCAGCAGGGTTCTTCTTATGTTCTTAGATGATTCTGTTTTATTTACATCATATTTATTTACATCATATTTCCCTAAGGATTTTACCTCAGAATTTACCTCACAATGCCCGGTGCAGGGGGAGTGGCAACTGATGCAGGCATCTTGTGGTCTCATGTGTCCCCTGAGGCACCTGATGGGCCACTGTGAGATGCAGGAAGCTGGGCTAGGTGGGCCTTGGCCTGATCCAGCATAGGGGCACTTCTCATGTCCTTATGTTCTTAAGTGCTCCCCCCACGGGAACAGGGGTTGTTTCCGGGGCATATCAGGTCAAGTGTGCGTCAGCCATGGAGTCTAGCTAACGACCACACTCTAACGACCTGATCGTTGGTGCCACGAGTGCGGCATCTCCTAGTCAGTGCACAGAAACAGCTTCACATTCATCTTTTGATGCAACCTGATGCAATGCAGATGTGCAGTCAACTCACATGACTTTCAGATGCAACCACCAAAGCAGTGGCCGCTCTTCAGGTGTGCACAGTGCACTCAGCATGTGCCTGCACAGAGGAGAGGATGGTGTCTTCAGATGTAGGAAGCACAGGAGGAATCCTACAGCCCAATCCTGAGTAAGGCCGAGATAACGGGGCTGTATCCTAAAGCTCATTAGGAGGCGGCAGCAGCGAAGTGCAGGCCAAGGGACGCCTTCCCCTTGCACCCGCGTAAGCCCCTGTCACCCCTATGGGCCTGCTCGGATCTGCACCTGCTGTTTTGCAGGTGCGCGTGTGCAGGAGCAGCCTGAATTGGGGCCGATGGGGATGGGGTTTATAGGATTTGGCACTATGGCCATCCTGCGTCACAACCCCCATCTCTGCCCACTGCGCTGCCCAGTTACGCCCCCGGCATGCCTCTGGAACGCCCTCGGCGAGACCTAACGCCAACCGCCGCTCAGCCGGCACAAGCCCAAGCGTTGGCGCTGCTGCTTGCGCCAGTCCAGGGCCGTACCGCCAACGCTGATGCACTTGACAGCACGTTTGTGAAAGCGTTCGGTCGACGCAGAAGCAGAGCGCCAGCGCAACGGGGGTATAGGATTGCGCGCTTAGTCTCTGCCCAGTAGAGACGCAAGCAGAGCTGCCTGCAGACCACCCTCGGCTGCGTTTCAGGCTTCCTGGACCAGGGCAACAGTTTCAGTCTCGCAGGGCACGGAAAAAACAGATACTTGTGGCTTGGATCTCTTTGGCACCATGTCTTGGTTCTCACTGAATGTCCTTCCGGCTTCCCCTTTCCTTGCCTACACTTGTTGTTGAATAGCAGATTCCTAATCTAGTTTCAGGGATAAAGTTGTCTGAATAGTGCAATAAAAGACACAGTTGGAGAGAGACAGAGATCTCCTGGAAAATGTGAGAGTTTCGATACTCATTGTGTGCATCTGTAGTCATCAGACCTTATAGCCCCAAAGCCGGCCCTTTTCCGCTGTGGAGAGTCCTCTCGTCCACTAGAGAAAAGGCATTTGTGTTTAAAATTCTTCACTTGCACATTTGGTAGAACTTTATTTTCTTTTTGTACTGTTATTAATGTTTTGTTGAACTTCCAGCGGCAAAAAAGTCTTAATGTATACTTAATGTCCTGCTCGTGGCCTCGAAGTGCTCCCCGCCTCTCAATGTGTGCCTTCATGCCGTGTGTGTGTGGGTTTGCTGGAGAACCTTCAGAGAGGGTTGCATGAAACACAGATAAACTGAGGAAGTGGCTGGAATACGCTGTGATTCGACTGCCAGCACGAAAGGTGTGGAGACCGAACTGCAGGGCAAATTTAGCGCAGTGGGACCGACTGTCCACTGTTGGGGACGGAAAACCGTTCTGGAGCCCGCAGTGCAGTTGGGTGCCGCGACGGTGAGGCTGGCAAACAATTCCCAACCCAGCGCCCACGTGGTGGAAGCCAACGGAGGATGGGGGTCACAATGTGTGGCGTCTCCACACTCCTCCCAGCAGCGCCCCAAAAGGGAGAGCAGGAGTGGGGACAGAGGCCGTGACGCAACTTGCACAGCACAAGCCTTGCAGGTGGGACGTTACCGGTTCAACCCCCAACAACATCTCAGAATGAAAAACCTGGAATGAAAAGCCTGGGCCTGGGCCTCCGAGAGCCACTCTGGGCTCGTCCTCTGATCAGACTCAGACGAGGGGACTCGGGCGGGGGGCTGGGCTTGGGAGGCGGCCGTACAACCACTTCCTAAGCCCGTCAGCGAGGCCGCACGGCCCCCAATTCGGGCCGCGCGGTCTCCTCGAACCCGCACCTGCTCTTTAGCGGGCGCAGGATCGAGGAGCACATGGGGAGGCTGGAGCCTCCCCTGCAGTGAGGGAGCGAACTCTTCCTTGCGGTGGGGGGGGGGGCTCCAGCCTCTCTTAAGCAGCTCTGGAGATGGCGCTGGCCCGTCAGCCTCCCCAGTCCGGCGCTGCTTAGGGTTGTGCCCTCAGTGTTGTAAAAAGCGTTTTCTGGTAGTCTGCGGGGTTGGGGGGATGTGACTGTGTGGCCTGCTGCTGGAGCCCCAGCGACTGCGGAGAGAATCTCAGTGGAGAACTGCCCCCCCCCGGTGCCACGAGAGCGGCCGCCACGCCCCGGGGCCTCCGTGACTGCCCTGGCTGTGGAAACGCAGCTCCAGAAGCCCTTTCCGGCCCCCACTGCCAGAGTCCTGGCCCACCCGGGAGCCACGCGGCCTCTGCTGTGGTGCGTGCTGCGGGGGGGGGGGGCTGAGTGAACGCAACGGGGCTGGCAGTGACCTGGCTTCCGCCTGGGGAGCCTCCCCTGGCCACGGACTTGTGGGTCCAGGGCAAACGCGGCCTCTTTCAGGCGGGGCCTTCCTCACCCCCGTTTTCTCTCCCCCTCCCCCTCCCCCCGCCCAGGCTGCAGAGACTGGTGGACGTCCTGAGGAAGAAGGTTGGAGCCGGGGCCGTCCGGACGGTGATCTGAGCTGGGGGGGCGGCCACATCTGGTGACCAGGAGGCCTCAGTCAGCACTGAGTCAACACGGCGGCCTTCGCTGGGCAAACAGTCAAAGTGGGACACTCCAGCGACATTCCAGCCGCGATAAAAGCACATCATAAAGGCTTAACCCCTCGGCTGCCGGCTCTGTGGTCTGTCCAGAGGCATCGCGAGGAGCCCTCGCCTGCATTTGCTGCAGATCCGTTTTGATGTTACAGTCGGGGTGCCCTTGGAAGGGTGTGTGTGTGTGTGTGTGTGTGTGTGCTATGGACCGCTCGTCCTGGACAGAGCACAGGCTGCTGCAGCGCTTCCAGGGGGCTTCCTCGCTCGGCTGTTTAGGGCCCTGAAGCTTGCAGAAGGATCCTGACGCCACTGAGCAAAACACTAACACTTGAATCGGTCCGTGCTGCTGGCCTGCAAGAGAGAGTGGAGGCAAGTCAGGGCTCACCTGGGATTCATATCTGCTGAAGATCCAGGAGCACCAAATTTTCCCTCCAAGCGGGAGGGATCCTGAGCCAGAACTTGCACTGGACCCCCCACAGCGCCCAGCCAACCCACCCCCCCGCAACCCCCTGCGTGCCCCCTGGCCAGTGATACTGGAGGGCTGGCAATTGCTCCGGGGGGGGGCTCCGCTAGTTCCCCATGTTGCCAGCCCCTGGCACCAGCCCCGGTTTTTGGTCAGCACTGAATCGGTTGGCGAGAGGAATCCACAGCAGGAACACTGGCGGGAAGGCGAACCCCCCGCAGGGTGGGGGGAATCTCAAGGCCTCAAGTAGGGAGGCGTTTCCCGTTAGATCTGCAGATTGTTCTGTTGGTCAGTGTGCACGCCTGCACCAGCGCATGTGGCTCCGTGTGCTGCCCCTGCCAAGCAGCCCCCCCCCCCCGGCATCCGCCTCCATCCGCAGCCCGCTCTTGCTGGGCAGCCACCAGCGGAGGCAGAGGGCGCTCTGGCAGGCACCGGCAGGAGCCCCCGCGGGAAGGGCGGAGCCTCCCCTCCTGCCCCAGTGGGTGCCAGAGAACGCTCTGAGGCAGGCGCGACGGAGGGGGAGCCGAACAGGTGCGGGAAGGTGGAACGGGGCAAGCCGGGGGGGGCGTGGTGTGCCGGATGCTGTCCCCTCCCTGCCCTTTTCCTCAGACCTACAACCGTGAAATCGCTGGCACAGGTCCAAGGAGACCCATTGCTGAGTGGGAGGATTGCAGAGGTGTAAGGGGGGTTAAATCCCCTCTCCCCACCCAAGCCTCCTGACCCCCTCCTCAATATTTCTTTTCAGAGAAGCTGCACCAGCCCGGGGGGGGGGATAGGATTCAGCTGTAAGAAAGTGCCCCCCTCCCAGTTCCTGCCATTGAGAATTGCCCAGGGGGGGGTCTTCCTCCAGCTTGTCTTGACCCTCATTGGACTAGTTCTGTAAAAATGGATCACAGCAGAATAGAACAGAGGAAACATAAAAACGTAGACAGTGATCCAATAGTATTTCTGTTTGCTGATAGTTAACAATTCCTGCAGCCTTTAATCTCTGTGAGTGAGTGAGTGAGAAGCCATCACCTTCTCAGTCCCTTTGAAGGAGGCTGTTTCTCCTGAAAGCACAATAAAACACTTATTCTCTGGGATGCCTCCACATTTCAGCTCTGTTGAACGTGCAGACCTGTGTGGCTGTTCTTGGCACAGCACTGGCTAATATGGGTGCTCTTGAAGGAAAAACAGACAAAAGAAATCTGTGTAAGATTCCAGTAGTCTTCACCTTACACCTTGCTGCAAAATTCACCCTGAATTTGCATAGATGGCAGCATCTAAATGAGGAATGCTTGTTGCCAACCATGTTCTTGGTCCATTAAGAAGAGCCCTGCTGGATCAGGCCAAAGGCCCATCTAGTCCAGCTTCCTGTATTTCACAACGGCCCCCACCAGGTGCCCCAGGGAGGCACGAGACAACAAGACGCCTGCATCCTGTTGCCACTCCCTTGCACCCAGTACTCTGAAGTAGCCTACTACTGATATAAGGAGGTGGCACCACCCATCATGGCCTGTAGCCCACGATGGACTTTTCTTCCAGAAATCCGTCCAATCCCCTCTTTAAAGCATCTAGACCAGATGCCAGCGCCACCTCCTGTGGCAAAGAGTTCCACAGATTAACTACCCACTGGGTAAAAAAGTACTTCTTTTTATCTGTTTTAGCTCTCCCAACACTCAATGTTAGCGGATGCCCCCTGGTTCTGGTTCATTGTGAGACATGTTCATCTTGTGGTCACCTGGATCATTGCAAATGAAAGTGCTGTCGGTGGATGAGGCCTCTCAGTCACAACAAAATGCAGACCCAACAGGAAAGAGGCCCTGTGTTCAGATAGTGAAAAAGGAGACCATTAATACGAGACTATTAGGGAGACCATTAATACGTTGGATCTTGCTTTCCCAAACTGTGGGTCACCACCACCAGTGGGTTGCAAACTTACTTTAGGTGGGTGGCAAAATGTTTCTGAAAAAGGACAAAAAAATCTTTGCAGTGGAGGAGATTGACGGTGGCTGACGCTGTCCATGTTGTGTGACGTGATGGGGGGAGCCAAGCATGGGCTCCCCCCCCCCTGCAGAGGAGAAGAGGAGGAGATCGTGCACACCTGGCCTGGAAGCGGGTTTTTCTCATTCGCTCACATGGGACGTATGAGGCGGTTTCTAATTGCACACTAATCATGATCATTCTCCCCCCCCCTTCTCACGGTTCATGGAAAGAGTTTGTTCACTGGCAAAGATAACAAATTTAATTACCGCCATGAGTAGTGTCACAATTACCTCCACGCTACATGGAGAGACTGTGTACTTTTCCGCAGGATCGCACAGTGAGTTGTAACCATTCCTGGTCTATGTCATGGTGAAATATGTAAATAGCATCACGTTGCCTCCGAGTAAGAACCTTAAAGCTTTTCAGCACTGTAATTAGATTCATGGTAAGCCTTCCCTAAGCCCTCACTAATTAACTATATTGCAACAAGTCAACTTGAGCAGAAAAGCGCTGCGGACCTCCAGACACCCAGCAGCGTCCCCGTTCAGCCCCAAACCGTACCTGGACCAGTGGGAGCCCCGTATCCTCCTCCAACCCTTCAGAGGTCAGCTGACGGCCCTGTCCTCTCGGGTGGTGACACCACCGGGGTGCGCTTCCCAGCTGTCGCAAACAGGACAACCCTGGAGAGTGCCAGAGGCTGTGTCCACCTGACAGTGGAGGAGGGTCGCTCGCTGCTGCAGGTAAGGCCATGCAGGGGATGCGGAGGGGTGGGACGGGGCAGGGGTGGGAGGAATGGGTAGGAGATGGGGCAGGGTGGGGGCAGATCAGGCCCCGGAAGGGGGTGGGCTGGCAACAGCATCTCCAACCAAATCCTAATCCACTTCCTGGGACTGATCCGCCTTCACAGGCCAACGCAGACTTGCACCAGTGATACTGCTGGCACAGGCCAGAGTAGACCCAGTGGGCTGCCATGGGCTTACTCCAGGGCAAGGGAACAAGTGCACCCTTACTTCTGAGGCGGCCTCCGGAGTCTGAGGCTCCCCCGCCGGATTCCGTGGACAGGGTGTGGCTCCTCGGGGGTGGGGAGGGCTGCTGCTCAGCTGGCGCGCGCCGTTGCCCCCTCTGCAGCTGTGGGTGGGACTCCTCATTTGAGTAGGGCTGCAAGGCCGTCCTCGTGGCTTCTCAGTTCCCGCGAGCCTGGCAGAGTCCGAAGACACGAGGCTCTCCTGCTGCGCCACGTGTGGCCCTTCGTGGGGGGTGGAAGCCCCAGCCTGCAGTGCTGGAGATCCGGCCCCACCTGGCGCCCCCAAGCAGAAGCCCCTGGACCCACCGCCCCGAGTCGGCCTCGGTGCCCATCTCGCGTCAGGATCTGCCCACAAGCACTGCCTTTGCGGCTGGAGGGGTTGGCCGGCTGTCTCTCTGCCCCCCCCCCAGACTGGCAGCTCAACGTTCCACGAATGCTTCTGTATTTGGCAGCATTTCCCAAACTGGGTTGGGACCCACCAGTGGGTTGCGAACCAATGTTTGGTGGGTCGCGAAAAGTTTTCGAACGCTAAAAAAAACTTTCCAAGCACCCTTGCCCAGTTTGCAGAAGAAGATCATGAGTTGGAATATTTAGTATGAGGTAATCTTCCTACTCCCAAATTAAAACTCACGTTTTCCAATTTCCTCCAGTAACTGACGTTCCACAGATCACGCGTGACCCCAGTTTCAGCCTTTGGTCTGGTCTGGAAGTCCTTAACTGCACATCTTGCTCTCCAGTTCAGTTCTTCTGGGCACCCTGGAGTGACTGCAAACGTTTGGGGGGAAACAGTCCTTGAACTCTGTGTCTAGGGGGGGCCTAGCAAATGTCTACACGTTATATGTGTTGTTGTTGTTGTTGTTGTTGTTGTTGTTGTTGTTTTTAAAAGTCGGTCCTGGTGCTAAAAGGTTTGGGAAGCCCTGGTCCTTGGAATGTGCCCCAAAACCTGCCCCACAAGCCACACGGTGCTTTGAACGTCAACTTGCGAACGCCTCCCCGGGGGGGGCCCACACTGTCAGCGGACAGCATCAGCCGGCGCTTGAGCGGTGCGCCTGACTTGAGTGCAGCAATCAGGGAGCCAAAGCCATGTGCCGAGTGATGGTTCCCGCCCTAACCTGGCATGTGCAGCTGGAGGGCTGCTTCCCCGTGTGCCTCTACTCATGCCTGCAGCATGGAGGCAAATGCGGTGCTGTTTTGCCCTCTGCCCAAGAATGGAAGCTGCTACTTCTGAGACTGCAGCAATGTATTGTGAAGATTGCAGTGTCCTCAGATTTGCTCCTGATTTCGCACAAGAACTGCATAAAAATGCTGCCCTGCTCCCCCTGTGTCTGGCCTTGTTTACTCTACTTCAGGAGGGAGGGAGGGACAGACGAAACTTCCAAAAGTTTGTGGTGGTGCTTTTCTGGTCGGTCGTCTTCAGCAGTCTAGACTTTTCATTCTTCGGTTTTGCTGGAGCTGCACGTGTTCCATGAGGCTTTTAAACAAATACTTGGAATGGTTGAATGATTTACATTGCCAGCGCCGAGCTGAATATGTCGTCTTTAGAAAAGATGTGGTTTATTTTGGCATGGTTTAAAAAACTCAAATATTCTAAACATTTGTTAAGTTCAAGCCTGCACATTTGAACCAGCAGTTTGTGCTCCAAAATTGGATCTCAGGTTACCTGCCTCTTACCCTTTAGTAGACTGTAATCCTTTTGTTAAAATAGTCTTAGAAAAGGTTGCTTTAAAAACAAGTCAGTGTGAAGGATTGTCGCTACATGAATGCGAGGCTCAACTCACCATGCACTCAAGAACGGGAGAACAGGGCTTTGTATTAGGGGTCAAGATCCGTGTTGCTGCTTTGCTGGTCCTGCACAGAATGAAGACCTGAGGCTGGAATCCTGAGCGCCCGCATTTCACAACCAGTCTTACTTGTGGCGTTGGTGGTACTCGAGATCGTGTCTGGTGGTACACATGAGACCCCCCCCCACCTGGCGGCAGGACCAGCAATGCAACGTCACATGCGGGGGGGGGCTCAGCTTGGGGGCCGGTTTTCAGGCACGGTTTTCACGCGCTCAAAAATCCTTCTCATCCACTGGAGCCCCTTTCTGGTGTTTGTCACGCTGTGTCTGGCCTCCTACTCTGGAAGGAACTGGTGATGGCGCCAGTTACTTCCAGTGGCACTTCCAACAGGGGGGCCACGCGAAGTGGGGCAGTGGGGGGCAAACGTCGGGAAACGCGGCTGCCATGATGCTTCTGGAAGAGGGGCAGCCGGTCCCCTAAATGGCCACGGCTGCATCTGGCAGGGGCAAATGGGTGGGGGGAGCCTCAGCAGCCACTGGGGGGCTACTCGGCCCTGCACCAGCAGCAGCACGAACACAGGAACGTGTTGGTGGGTCAGCCCCCAAGGCGCCCTTCCCCACCCTTTTTCACCCCTTCCCTGCTCCACCGTCTTTCCTGCCCCACCTCCGCCTGTTCCACCCACCCTCCCCCACCCTATTCCACACCCCGCGCAGCCTTACCTGCTCAGGTGGGATCCTGGTCCCTCGGCGCACAGACGTGGCAGCTCACTCTCGCAGCAGCGGCCAGGCCTCGCACACGGGCAGCCTCGCCGCCAGGCACGTGATGCTGGCAGGCTGCGGGTTCGGTCCGCGCAGCCGCTACGTAGGACTGAGCTGGGAAGGCGCCATCCCACGCTGCCCCTCAGGCCGATGCGACTGCACAGTGTCAGTGCTGCGTCGTGCGCTGAGTGGCAGCCCCGCATCGGCGCCAAGGCAACCCAACCGGCAGTGCAGGCAGCGCCAGTCCCGCTGGGCCCAGCCGTGCCTCCCTCGAGCCGGCCGAAGCCCCCTGGAACGGGGGAGGCACCATTTCGGCACAAGGGCGGGGGCAGGTGGGGAGGGAAGTCCGGGGTGGGCTGGGGGCGAGCCGGGAGGGGGGCGGGCCAAGCCCTAAGCCCATTCAGGAGGCCGCACGGCTCCCTTGGATCTGCGCCTGTTGTTCAGCAGGTGCAGATCCGAGGAGCAAATGGGGGAGGCTGGCACCTCCTCTACAACAAGGGCACGAACATGCCCTTACGCGGGGGAGGCTCCAGCCTCCACTACACTGCGCTGGGCAGCATAGGATTGCGCTCCGAGTCACAGATCCCAAATACAGGTAAGTGATCCCAGTTGCACGTGACGCCACTACCGTGAGCAGAGTTGCACACACATGTCCACACATACAGGCCTACGCAGCTGCTACAACACGATTCTGCCCACCCCTCCACGTACCTCGATATATTGCCTGTGTCTGCAAGCCCAGCTGGGCTGCTTGGCGCATGGAGGGGCCGGGCACGCAGAGTCCCTGTGCCACGTGGGGGCGAGCTCCTGCTACGCTGCCAGCCCTTGGGCGCATGGCTCCCTGCAGGAACAGTGTGCCACATCATGCACATGATGCATTCACACTTTAGCATCCCATATCTTGGACGGGATGGAACAAAAATCCACAGGCTGAGGAGAAGATGTGGATTCCACAGAGAGATCAAAATAAATCTCCCTACTCAGGAAATTCCTACATTTCACTGGCAGTTGTACCTCTTTCATCTCTTGGCTTTTGTTAGAAGAGTTACGGTACATTTAAAATATATATTTTTTTATTGCGTCATTCAGATTTCGCCTCAGAGCAGTGGCCTTCCTGACTCAGACCCACCCGACTCTCCCGGAAGGGCCCCTCTCCAAGGCCTGCCTGTGCTCTGCCTTCCAGGCCCGGCTGATTGATGGGGCCATTCCGGTGAACGGGCCCGGAAAGAGGCAGTGCTGGCCAACAGTTTCGGAGGCAAAGCAGCGGGAATGGCATTCCCCAAATGAGGATGCTCAACACCCCAGTGCCTGGGAACTGCTGGAACGCCCCCCCCCCCCCGGAGCCCCTGAGCTTTGTTGGGCAGCATTTGCCTT
>JAJKFI010038622.1:0-26835 GCA_029204185.1 Lerista edwardsae | reverse complement strand
CTCTCTCTCTCTCTCTCTCTCTCTCTCTCTCTCTCTCTCTCTCTCTCTCTCTCAATCTCTCTCTCTCTCTCAGTCTCTGTGCATGTGCATGCATGTGCATGCATGCGTGAATTTTGGGATTGTTAAAATCAAGCAAAAATAGATTATGAAAACAACATTCTGTATGGGGCAGGGAGAGTAAGAAATTCTGAAGAGCAATAAAAATTTAAGATGTTCAAATTAGATTTTGCAAAATAAGTTTTTGGAAAATTGTGGAAATAATCTGAAATGGAATCCAGCACAGTGGAGGCTGCTGCAGTTACATGCACATCACAACTGCATGGGATAGCATCACATGGAGATGGCTCCCACAACATGGGCTGCACGTATCCATTGCTGTGAACTTTGTGGGCCCAATCCTATCTACGTTTCTGGTGCCAAAGCAGTTGCAATACAGCCCCAAGGGAAGAGAAACAACATTCCCTTACCTTGAGGAGGCCTCCCTGACTCTCCTTCCACTATCGGATGCAGCACACACCCCATTGGGGCGGCTGGATTTGGCCCTTTGTTACGTTAATGCCTGATAGCTGAACTTGGGCAAGTCCTTCTATAGCAAGCCAGGAGGGCCAATAAGCTCGAAATTGCATATTGTAAATTACAAATACAAGACCTATTGTTTCTGATGTCAAATTGGCACTGAAGTGTGGCGTGGCAGCAAAGATAATAGAGCTTAAATTGCTTTGCTCCATCATTGCCAATGATTTCCTGCGATATAATCTTCTCAAAAGTAGTTTGTTGTGTTTCTGCCTAGGCCAACATCCAAAATTAACAGACAGCAGTGGGTTGTTGTTGTTTTTTTAAAAAATTTAGTTCTTCAGAAGATAAGCAACAAGTCTAGAAAAGAACAGTGAGGCATCTGAGATTGTCTTTGGCCTTAATGTGTGTGTGGAAATTCAAATGGTTCTTCACAGGTGATTCATCCAGGCCCTGACTCACTCAGCCACTTGGGCATATTATAAGCAAGTAAACAGGTCCCAAAAACTTGACATGAATTGTCTCCTGCGGGAGCTGGGCATTCTGTTTATGTACTTGGTTAGAGCTGTAACAAATGCCGAGGGAAAATGGGAAGCTGTTTCTCATGCGACAACTTTGACATGGACTTTTCTTGACAGGGCATGTGTGTGATATCTCCACAGCAGAGCACATGTGTTCGCCTAGCATAATGCCAGAGTCCCAGAAACACAGAGCAGCCCTCAGGTAGACTGCCCAAAGACCTGAAGTTGAGGGCAGGGCTGGCTCTAGCAGTGGCGGGGCCCAATGTGGGGCATTCCTGTGGGGCCCCCAACCCTTCCTGTGGACCTCCACTCACCAAGAAGAGCTCTGTTCGTGCCACATGCAAAGCATGGCATGTGGGTGGTGATATCATAACATCACTGCCAACTGCTTCCAGGTGGCCCATTTTGGGCTGTTCAGAGGCAGAGGCAAGTGGGAGAGACCAAAGTAAAGCTGCTCTGCTCGCCCCACTGACTTACAGCTCATAGAGATCCCAGCCGCAGCCACAGGCAATATGCTCACCCTGCTAGTGCGGGGCCCCCTGAAGCGCGGGGCCCGATGTGATGACATTGGTCACATTGGCTTAAAGCCGGCCCTGGTTGAGGGTCCTCCCAGTGGTGTCATTCAAATGATTTAGGAACAGGAACTCACTTTTGATTGGCACTTGTCGGGAACCCGGAACCAGCCACAGAGCCCGTTAGGATCCGGAACACCCGTTCTGGTCCGTTCCCCCTGAATGACATCACTGGGTTCTCCCCTTTCCTGGACCGTCTCTTTCCCACACCCAACCCTCAGCTCCATCTGGTCCAGCCCTGGGATTAAAGGGCTAGCATTGCCCAGTAGGGAGGCCCTCACCCTGCACAGAGTTGCCAACTGTGTCTCGGTGGTCCCGGGGGACAGTGGGAGGACTACTGACCTCTATTGGCCATTCCTGACCAGGGTTGTGATTGGACCGCTGGAGTCCCCAAGGCGGTGGGGCGAGAAGCGGACATCTGCTTAGTTTATGTTGATTTCCTTTTAGTTGCAGTGTTTAGTCATCCTGCTTGATGATGTCACTTCCAGCTATGACGTCACGTCCGGTGGGTCCTGACAGGAGAGCCATTCAAAGAGAGGGTTCTGGTCTAAAACATTTGAGAATATACCATTTCCTCTGAGCATTATACACCTGAAACTGTACTAAGGGAAGCCCGTCAAGAAGCATAATATAAGAAGAAAGCCTGTATCAAAATTGTCCTGGTGTCTAACTGCTCTCCCCAATGCAGTTGTAGAGTAGATCCATGCTGCCATTTTCCCTGTAAAAAGACAAAGAGGCACTTGTGAGTAGCCCTCATTTGTGTGTTTCTTTAGGGTAGAGGCATCACGTCCTTCTCTATCTCTTTTCGAGACGTAGTGCTTCTGCCAATCACTTTTTGATAACCAAGAAAGCAAAGAACTTGAATAGCTATTTCTGGAAATAAGGGTGTGAGCATTTTATTATGTTGTTTGTATGTATTATGTATTATGTTTCATGTATTATGTAATTTTAATGTTATTTTAATGTGTTTTACTTATTATGTTTTACTTATTATGGTTACATTGTATTTTGTTTTTGTTCTCTGTAAGCCGCTCTGGGCATTTGCTTCGGCATAGGAAAGGCGGGGTATAAATTCTTCAAATAAATGCAATAAATAAATTTGGAAGAAATAAATAAATTTGGAAGCTTTTGGGAGGATCGCAATAGGAAATGGAAAGCAGGGAAAGAATCCAGCAAGCCCACACATGCTAGAGCTGCAATTTATACTGGGATTGATTAATAAGCTCTTCAAAGTTGTGCTTCCAAAAAAAAAAAAATCATGTAATTACTTCTATCTGTATTTGCAGATATATGACCCTCATTATTCTGGCACCTCTCATTCCTTAATGTCGTTCTCATGATACTATCCCTGTGGGGCTTTTTTTAATCACTGCAGACTGTCTTCCCAGTTCTTTTGCCTGTTTCTTATGCTACAACCTGCAGAACAGCAGTTCACCTTACATTCAATGGCCCATTTATCACAGGAGGGCATGAATGCGAACAAAATAAAGTATGATTACAGTGAGACTAAGAGCACAATTCTAACCTGGAATTAAGCTGGCACAGTTAGGCCAGCAAAGTTTGGCCAGCAGAAGGGACACCGTAAAGTATGTTTGCAACCCCATGCTCAATGCTCCGCCGCAAAGCCTTTGTGGGGGCCCCCAAAGGGTGCCTTAAAGGCACACTGGGCCCATTTCCAACTTCAGTGGTTTCTGTGGCTTCCAAAATGCCTCATGGAAGCAGTCAAAAGTCATGGAAGCAACATGGAATTATATTGGAAGTAGCTTCCACAAACGGAAAGTAGCTTCTAGTAGCTTCCTCAAGGCGTTCTGGGGCCTGTGGAAGCCAATGGAGTGGACCGCAGGCCCGGTTCAACTTAGACATGGCCTCTGGGGGCTCCCAGAAAGGCTTTGCAGCAGAGCATGGGGTCACCACCCACCATGGAGGACGAAGGGGGCCATAGTGGGCAAAAATATGGCCTAGAATTTTTTTCTTTCTACCATTAAATAATGTGGCATTTGTGAAACTGAAGGTGTGTAATCTCACATAATACATATACCAATAACAACTTGATGCTATTAAAAATAAAACAAATGAATGGGTGAATGTTATCTGCATGAGGCCATAAAGTGTCCAGGGTCACACTCAGAAATTAGCAACGTGTCTACAGCAAATGGGCACATTTACATGAAAAGTATGTATTGAAGATATTTATATCCTTTTTTCTGCCAAGATTGGTTCTTCCCAAAGGAGGTGATAATTAAAATTCATGCATTCCAAATTAAAACTAAAAATTAGCCAACTTTTTTTTTAATAAAGGGAAAAAGCCATTTTTTTAAAGGAAAAAAATAAAGAGGGAAAGGTCGGACTAAGGTTGAGATGAGGCATTTCGCCCAAGTGATGCAATTCCTTCCCACATAGTACAGTAAAACCTACAGTAGACAACGCAGGAGTGGAAAGAAAGGTTGACTGGCACCTTCGTTGTGTAAGGATTAAGAAGGTTAAGTCAGGTGCAAACAGAGGTTCAGGCAGGGTAAGCCTGCGATGGCTTCAGAAAGCCGTGAGATGACGGGAGAAGTATTTGGCAACTGGGGAAAGCACTTGTAAGCAGAAGGGTAGGGATCTAGTAAATGGTGTTGAGTAGTTTCTGTCCAGATAAAAAAGAAAAGAACAGATCTTGCAATACCAGAAAGTTCCCTGCATTGTTACGTCATAAAGGAACAAACATTTCATGATAAGATTAGAGTGCAATTATTCAAAATATTTGTATTTCACCTTGTTGAGCAGTAGTGGAGACTTTTGTTCACATGTCACAAGGAGCCCTTTCAATCTTCCCACCCTTCCCATGGATACAGAGGCTGTTCCATCGGAGTGGCTGTATCATAGGGGGTGGATTTTGATAGCCCCCTGCCTTATTGGGCTGTGACTGCCTTATTGCTGTGACAGCCCTTATAAGGGCTGCCATATTGCTGTGACTTTGCTGTTGGGCAGCCCAATCCTAAACTACCCAGGCATCGTAGGTGCAGCGGTAGCCAAAGACTACTGCTGCATCCTAGAGGCACTGTGGCAGCTGTAGGAAACTCCTCAGGGGAAGGGAATGTTCTTTCCCTTCCCCCAGGTAAGGGGCAGGACTGCCTATGGGTCTCCTCAAGTCTGCACTGGCTATTTTGCCAGTGCAGACTTGAGGTCCTCTGTTTCATGCACGGAGGATAGGATCCAGCAGTGAAGGCCACTGTAGGTCCCACCCCCGCTCCTCCCCTTTCCCACCCAGGGCCTTCCCCATGCCCTTCCCCATGCCGAAAAAGCTCACCGCCAGTAGTGATGTCACTTACCACCCATTGGCCTCACGTCTGATCCTTCAGGTGCTGGAGCCTTGCAATGGGCTGGTGCCAGTTGTAAGGCCTTACTGCTGGTGGTGGAAGCACCTTCTGGCACTTTCACAACACCAGCACCAGCAGTAAAGGTTTACCACTGGTACTGGCCTATAGTTCCATAGGTTGGGCCGTAGTTCCTGTGTCCAAGTATTTGCTTTCCTTTTTCTTTTTATACACTATATAATGTAAGGAGACCATCTTTGGACTGAAAAATCCCTGTGATTCTTTGTGTGATCCTAGTAACCTCTCTCCAGTCATCCTTTATGGGATGCTACTTTATGCTGAGTCAACCCATTGATCCAATTAGGTCAGTACACCCAGTGTTACAGGCATGGGGTCTTCCTTAGCCCCAACGGCCAGAGATTGACATTGGGACCTTCTGCATATGCAAACCATATGTTTTTCCACAGAAGTGCATCCCCATCCCCGTGAAACCTCATCTTACATCTCTAGCCAACATTCTTAATGTTTCCATTCATCAAAGACTTTTTCTTTGCAGGACCATAAACCATTGGAAAATTATTTTCCTTACGTGCCATGTTCATTTTTCTTAGGAAACCACTTTTTTAATATTCTGTTCCTGTCTTTTTCTGAGATATTCTGTTGCAAATCCTTTCCCCGGTTTTTTTCTATATTTGTCATCTTCTGGAGTCATCATCGACAAGATCGTATGTCTTAGGGACAAAAAAACCTTTATCGTGTAGTCTCAGGCATTTCAACACTTCACCCATACAGTACATTTTCAATTGTGAAAGACTTTCTGATGAATTTATATGTGATCAGAGAAGTCAACCTAATTGTTTTGCATCCATATACTGTATTATCCGATCAATTTATGTTGTCATAACCCCTGAGTCGAATTTGGGTTTACTACTGGGGCACTATTTTCACCTTTCATTCAAGACATTGCCTGTTCTGTAACATTTTTTCCCAGGACTATGCATATTACAGGAATGTTCTAGTATCCGTTGGGGTTGCCCCCACCATGGATACCTGAAACAGTGGATACTGGGGTCACCTTTTTAAAGATAGGGGAACATCAGTGGTTTGGCTGCAACAAGGTTAAAAAAGAGATTTGTTTAATATTCCCCTATCTTTTTAATAGGTGTCCCAGTATCCAGGGTATCCGTGGATAACTGAAACAGTGGATAGCAAAACATTGGATACTGGGGCAAGCCTGTATAAATTTCCATGACCACATTACATAGAACCAGGGCCAGCCTTAAGCCAATGTGACTAATGCCATCACATTGGGCCCCACACTTTGGGGGGCCCCGCACCAGTACAGCAAGCAGCTCTCCCGATGCTGCAGCCAAGATCTCTATGGGCTATAGGTCAGTGGGGCAAGCAGAGCAGCTTTACCTTGGGCCCTCCCACCTGCCCCTGCCTCCAAACTGCCCAAAATGGGCCTCCTGGAAGCAGTTGGCAGCGATGTCATCATATCACCACCAACTATTTCCAGGTGCCACATGTGGAACCACAAGTGCTTTTCTTGATGAGTGGGGACCCTGCGAGGAGTGTGGAGGGCCCCATGGAAATGCCCTGCATTGGGCACCACAGCTCCTAGAGCCGGCCCTGCATGGAACAATACACATGGGTACAGTGGTGTCATCTAAATGATTTAAGAACAGGTACTCACTTTTGAGTGGCACGTGTTGGGACCCGCCCACCGGAAGTGACATCAAAAGCCAGAAGTGATGTCGTGGCAGGAAGTGACATGAAAAAAGCCCTTTTTGAGGCCTCAGACGATTTTAAACTGACCCAACAGTTGCAACAGTATTCCACAGCACCCCCAGAACATGTTAAGGAGGCCTGGCATCATGTTAAAACCCCAGAGCAACTCATTTTTCAGTGGCAAGGAAAGGAAAGATTCCGCTCGCTGCCTGCCTGCCTGCCTGGCTCTGAGAACATGCAGGCAACTCAAACATGCAGGAAATTCAAACGTTGCAGAGGGCGGAGTCAACAAGTGGGCGGGCGAATGGGCGGGGACAGCTGTAATCCTAGAAACCGGTACTCGCGTACCCCCGCGTACCCCCTGCATGACATCACTGCATGGGGAATATTGCCAACATCTGCATAGCTTTTCAGTTCCACAGTCCCCTTTTCTCCCATCATGGGAATCACGGCAGCCTGCTCCTGAAAGGAAAGTAAAAGGGTGCGGGGTAGCCAGCTTGCAATAAATTTTCATACTGTAATTCAATGCCGTCGTTTCTCCATAACAATGCATTGCTTTCTTTGATCCCAGTAGATTTCCAAAGGCTCAGCTGTGCAGTCTTTTATCTTTCACTTATCACAAAGGCACCATTGTCCCAGGAATGTAATTGACTTTGATAATAAAGATACCTGAAACATTACTGAATTTGCTAATGATGAGAGCTTGGAGAACACTGTCTCAGCTAATTCCTCTCCGTAGCCAATGAATTGATCTGCTGGCTGTTGGTGTGTTTATTTTCCATACTAAAGAAGTAAAGACAAAAAGGGTGTTATTTTTGTTTTAGAGTGGAAGATGCTGCTGTTGAGACACCATTGCCCACTATGTGCGAGCCAACACAGTCTCATTATTGCTATGCTGGCTTTTGAAGCATGATGAAAATATGCAAATTTGTTTGATCAGAGGAATAAGCATAGGGAAAAGGTACAAGAGTGGTTCTCAAACCTTTTCACACTGCAACCCACTTTTTAGAATGTGCTTTTCAGGGCTTTTTAGAATGACAGTTTGTCTGGGACCCAGCAGAAGTGATGTCATTAACCTGGATGTGATGTCATGGCTGGAAGTGCCATCATTGTGATGCCAGAGCCTGCCACTTTCCTGAGAATGCAGCAATAAGCTGGGTTATTTCTTAGCTGTTTTCCAATAGGAAAGTGACTAGGAAACTGTGGGTCAGGACCCACTCAGGACCCACTGATGACAGGTGGGTCGTGGAAAGGTGGGGTCATCTTGGAAACTGCAGACCTTACTCTTGCTATATTCCTTTTGTGAGTGTTCACAGTTTGAATTTTCAAGTGAGGGTGTTTTTTTTTTAACAATTTTGTTTTTAGTTCAGGGCTTTTACATCATATTTTGTCCTAATCTTGCTATCTGTCAGGGATGTTTCATGGCTGTACAATTGTTGCAGACCAAGAATGCCAATTTGCATTTCAGGAGTATCATTTGATTATGTTACAATGACAGCACTTCTTGTTTGATGATGCCACTTCCTGCCACAACATCACTTCCAGATTAATGACATCACTTCCGGTGGGTTCCGACACGATTGCCATTCTAAAAAGTGGATCCCGGTCTAAAAAGTTTGAATACCTCTGTGCTAAAGTACTGCAGATTGGCCTTTGGCCTCATCCAACAGGGCTTTTCTTATACTGAAGTTCAGGCATGTGGTGTTAGTTCAGCATTTCTGGGTGGAATGTTTGCAATGTGTCCAGGTGAAATTATGATACTTATGAAAGACTTGGCCTATTATCTTGGCCTTCAGCTGAATCAAATTTTTAACTCAGCGCCTTAGGTATGCACTTGCTATCGGTTTATATTGCTACACTTTCAAATTTTCACATTGTTTGTACAACTTGATCTATGGGATTTGTCTTTTTATGGCAGCTAAGATATTTTGCAGAGAACTTCATAACACGCCCTCAGCTCTTTTTATCGAAGTACTGAGCCCAACAGTGTGTGCAAGAAGCTCAGATGTTGTTATCTGCTTTTGGCTTTCTTATATAAGATGGTTTTTACTAGAGCTTTTTGCTTTTAAAGCTGTCTCCACTGCTAATTAAAACATGCAAATCAAAGCCTAATGATACAGCCCTGAGCTATGAAATCAATGCAGTGGGAGAGAAGGGACAGCAGAACGAGTTTCGGTTTGGAATGTACTGCGATGAACCCCAAATAAAGGCTAAGCTTCAGAATAGTGGAAAATTCCAGGATGGTAGATTTGAGCTGTGTCCAAAGCAGCCATTTTGTGCACAGTCCTGTTAAAGGGAGATCAGGGGCGAATCTATTTGAAAGGGCGCCCATGGCGCCCAACGAAAATGCGCCCCTAGGAGCACGCAACGTCATGACGTCACATCGTGACGTCATGACATAGCGCCCCGCCCCTTCTAAGAGGCGTGTTCTGTTCGCTGCCGCCGGCTCTTTAAGGCTGGCACGAGCGAATAGAACGCTGCTGGGGCGCCGCGTTCTTTCTGTTCGCTCATGCTGCCGGCCTTAAAGAGCCAGCACGAGCAAACAGAACACGGCGCCCCGGCCGTGTTCTTTCTGTTTGCTCGTGCCGGCCTTAAAGGGCCGGCAGGAGCAAACAGAATGCGGCGGCACCCAGCGCCCCGCCCCCCTTGAGAAGCGGGAGGGGGCGCCGGGTGGCAGCACGTTCTCCTCGCTCCAGCAGGCTCTTTAAGGCCAGCCGGAGCGAGGAGAATGCGGCGCAGGGAGCGGGCGGGCCGTGGGCGCCATTTTGGGGGGGCGGGCGCCATGCGAACGGCGCCCCCTGCAAGATGGCGCCCATGGCTCGTGCCACCCCCTGCCACCCCCTAGTTACGCCCCTGAGGGAGATCATATGAAGCAGACTTATACCAGACAGACCGTCTAGCGCAATTGTTTCTGTCCTGCTTGGCAGCAACATTGCATGGTAGGGTTGGGAAAGACAGACAGATCTACTGTTGTGTTTCAGCTCATTCCCAAAACATCCAACACAGAAATGGTGTGAGGGTTGGCCAAGTTGGGTACAGGCCAAGGGCCCATTCCCATCCAAGGACCCATCTGACTGGGTTATCCCCAGTTCCTCAGAACCGATGCCAGTTGTAGAATCCTACTTAGAACCTAACTCCTGGAAGAGGGGACAGCTAAAGTCTTAATGTAGGGCACAATCCTAACCTGGAGTTAGGCCAGCACAGTTAGGCCAGCAAAGTTTGGCTGGCACAAGGGACACCGTAAAGTATGTTTGGACCACTCTCGAAGTCAGAGAGGCTAGCACACAGACGTGCACCATCGTCCCTGACTCCGAGAGTGGTCCAAAAGCACTTTACGGTGGCCCTTGTGCCAGCCAAACTTTGCTGGCCTAACTGTGGTGGCCTAACTCCAGGTTAGGATTGCGCCTCTGGTATCATAGAAGGGACCCAAAAGGTATCATAGAAGGGACCCAGCAAGAAATCCTCCAGCAGGTGCCTGTTGAGCTTCTGCTTGAAGATCTCCAGTGAGGGAGAATCCACCACCTCCCTTGGCAATCTGTTCCACCGCCAAACTGCCCTGATTATCAGGCACGTATCTTACCTGTGGCCCCGGATGGCGCGAGCCATGGGGTGCCAGGCAGTGGTGGGGCGCCATTGCACGCGGTCTGGGAGAGACTGCGCGGTTTTCGGCCCTCCTGCCCGCCCACTCTTCCCTTACGCTCAGAAATGGAGCGTTTCCGGGGTAAGGGAGGCGTGTCTGAGCGACGCATAGGGCGGGACAACGTGGGGGGGGGCGCAGTTTCAGCGCTAGCCATGGGACGTGCTCGGGCCTCCGTGCGCGCCTGCTGATTATAAAGAATTCCTTCCCGATATCCAACCAGAAGCTCTTCTCTTGCAGTTTGTACCCATTGGATCAAGTTCTACTCTTGATAATACATTTGTTCCTCCTTCCACATGACACCCTTTCAGGTATTTGACAAGCAGGATCATATCCCCTCTCAGCTTTCTCCTCTCCTGGCTAAACATACCAAGTTCCCTCAACATTTTGTCACATAGGGCTTGTTCTCTAGCCCTCTGATCAGCCTTTACTTGTTCCATAGCTATGCTCCCACACTGCTTGCTGCAGCAAAACTCTCCAGCCATGTGCATGGAAGATGAGATTCCACCCTACGTAATTGGCTTGCATGTGCCACAGGAAAACATCTGCTCTCTCTCTGACGTACAGTTAGCAATTCACCTAGGGCTGCCTTCTCCTTGCTAATCAGGGCCTGCTTGTTAGTATTGTTTAGTGTGGTGTGTGCAATCTGACAGACAACCGCATACAAAGCAGGTGCACAAGCAAGGCCGCTGAAATAAAAAGGAGAACGGAGTTTTGATTTGGTTCAAGAACGTTTTAAATAATTAAATGTGTTCCACAGCAATGCCTCATTTTCTATGCACAATTAAAGAAGTCATTGTTGCGGTTTTAATGAAGGAGGACCCCCCACACACAAACACACAGAGAAATACACAGAGATTTTGTTGCAATAGGAGCAGATGGGGGAGAGGAAAAGGTTCCTTCTCATTCATCCAGTCGACTTGCCGCGTCTGAACAAATCTCTCTCTCTCTCTCTCTCTCTCTCTCTCTCTCTCTGGTCTGACTTTCAGTATGATCCAAGGAAATGTCTTTGTCCACTGCTAATTGACTCACTCACCCTCAATGGGGATTTTACCCTCAGGAGTAAATAATTGTTTTATGGCTGGCTAGACTCCCGCTTCAATAGCTGCCGATAAAACTGCAACCAGGGAAATAATGTGGTTCTCCCCTGGCTTGTGTGAAATCTGCTCTTATCATTGGATTCAATCTGTCTCATGAAATGCAAATATATTTAGAGTTGAAAAGAACCAGAGATAACAGTTTGCTTCTGCCAACTCCCAGAATTGTTGTGCTTCTATATCACCCTGCGTGGATCAGCCAGGGCTCTGCCGCCCCGCCCCCCTCACCATTTCACCCATGGCTTTCTCACACTGCACTTCAAGTCTGCTACTCAAGACCTGTTCCCTGCCATGTTTTGCAATTCCACCACTCAGGCTTCAGGTAATGATAGCAGCTGGATACCTGCCTCAGATTCGTGATAAGTCTTGGCTATACTGCAATGAGCAGGTTTGTGTACAGCATAAAACTGGGTGAGATTGCGGACAGAGAGGTTTCAGAATGCAAAGACATGTGTGATGAATTGGCTGCATGCCGGAGTAAGAATCCTATGCAGCACACACACACACACACACACACTTGCAGATTCTCGCATGCCAGGAGGACACACAAAATGCACCTCTACCCAGTGGTATAGTAGCAAATTTAAAAATGCACCCGCCTTGTGACACCTGCATAGTCCCATCCCCATAAGACTATAATTTACCCCTGCCAAAAAAAAATCAGCTTTGAATTTCTTTATTAGATTGCTTTTTTCTCTTGCAACATTTTCCTACTTTGAAATGTATGTTAGATGTAGCTCATTTCATCCCAAATTCCTGGAGTGGATTAAAGTACTTTCAACCACATATATGAAAATGGAAAAATATGGGATCAAAATCATCCCCCCAAAATATAAAACATTCTATTCTTGGCATCCATGAGGGGTAGATTCCTGGAAACCCCAACTGATAGGGCAGTGCAAGCCAAGCGCTGCTTCGGGCCAATGCAAGCAGCTTGGTTTGGCCCAGTGCTGTTGGGTACGTGCTGTAAAGCATGTGCGCTCCAGCGCTACTGCCGCAGCACCATAATGCTACATAATGCTGCAGCATCAATGGTAAGGCCGCACCTGGAATATTGTGTCCAGTTCTGGTCGCCGCATCTCAAAAAGGACATAGTGGAGCTGGAAAAGGTGCAGAAGAGAGCGACGAAAATGATTACGGGGCTGGGGCACCTCCCTTATGAAGAAAGACTGCAGCGTTTGGGGCTCTTCAGCCTAGAAAAAAGGCGCCTGAGGGGGGACATGATTGAGACATACAAAATTATGCATGGAAGGGATAGAGTTGATAAAGGGATGTTATTTTCCCTCTCTCAAAACACCAGAACCAGGGGGCATCCCCTAAAACTGAGGGCTGGGAGAGTTAAAACAGATAAAAGGAAGTACTTTTTTACCCAGCGGGTAGTTAATCTGTGGAACTCTTTGCCACAGGAGGTGGTGATGGCATCTGGTCTTGATGCCTTTAAGGGAGGATTGGACAGATTTCTGGAGGAAAGGTCCATCGTGGGTTATAGGCAATGATGGATTGTGCAACCTCCTTACAAAGGTGGTGGGCTACTGGTACCGGGTGCAAGGGAGTGGCAACAGGATGCAAGCATCTTGTTGTCTCCTGCCTCCCTGGGGCACCTGGTGGGCCGCTGTGAGATACAGGAAGCTGGACTAGATGGGCCTTTGGCCTGATCCAGCAGGGCTCTTCTTATGTTCTTATGTTCTTATCAGCACAAGCATGCTGCTCCTGTACCACCATGTTCAGCTGTGCAGGGCCGTTTCTGGGTGGGATGGAGGGTGGAACCGGGCAGGAGTGGGCGGGCATGCAGGCCGGCCAGTCGAGGGAGGGTGTGGGGTTTGGATGAGGCCTAATGGCCGCATCTAAACCTCCATCCCCGGGCTGGATTCAGGCCACACGGTTTGCTCAGACCTGCTCTGGCTATATAGCGGGTGCAGATTCGAACAAGCCAATCGAGGCGGCTGCAGAGTGACATACCTGGTCCCAGTGGCATTGCAGGGCTGACGCAACTGCCTGTATCAGCCCACCCTGACGTGAACGTGCCATACGGCACATTTATGACAGCGCTGGGCTGACGCAGTGGACTTGCATCGACCCAATGTGGGCCTTGGATTGCTCTGTGAGTCACAAGGAACTTTCACTGGACTGGGCCAGAGTTTAGAAAGACATGTGGAGGGATGATCTCTAGCCTTTGATGTTGTTGTAGTTTATTGACGGTGAGGCTACCAGATGTTGTGCTCGGCAATCCAGCAAATCTCTGTTTTGGATAAAAGAAATGTCTTTGTTCTTAGCTTAGAATGTATCGTGTACCACAACACAGCTGCGGCTTCTCTTCTCCAGCCTAGTATTGGGATGGTGTCATCTGAAGGCGATAAGCAGTGAGCGGGAAGAAGGAGCTTCCTTTCCCCTTGCAGCTATTTCCAGTTGCTTTTCCCCAAGTTGGCTCTCTCATTCAGAATTGTATTTCTTCCACAGACTGTTCTGGCCTCCATCTGCCCTTCACAGGATTAAAAAACACTCTGTTTTAGTGGTCGCTAGTGGTCTGCCACGACAGGGCAACCGAGGCGCAGGGAAAATCGTGCCCTTATGAATAACCATTGGCAGGCAGCTGGCACACAGTCCGTATCATGCAAATGCATGGCGGATGACTGGTGAGAAGCCCAACTGATGTCAACAGTAACTAGCCAATTAGCAGCCACATGTGTATGTGTGCTCACGCATGCACGATATATATATATATTAGTGTTACTGATTGACTAGTTTCTTCTCTTTCTCTTCTTCTAATTGGCTAGTTTCTCCACATATACACTTGGTTGCTAATTGGCTAGGTACGGTTGACATCAGTGAGGATTCATATTTAAATGTGCATTTTTGTGTATATGCATAATAAATTCATATATCTATCTAAAATCAGTTCACATATATCCTTGTGTGTATGTGTGCACACATGCACACATGCGTGCATGTAAGCTGATATTCTCTAGTTACTTTTGAAACATTTGCTACCAGGCAAGAACAAGGTCTATTTATTTTCACGCTCATAACAGGGGGCAATTTTTTTTTTCTTGCACAGATTCCTTGATTTGATCCTGGGCATAGCTTGTATTTGAATGTGAAAAATCCAAGAGACTTGACTCCGATTGAGGCACGGACCTCGAAGATGAATACCCTAAGTGTGAAATGAACTTTCCCCCGCTTGAGGATGTGAAGGAGCAGATTCTGACATTCTCACAGCTGCCGGACAAAGGGTGGCTGTGTTTGCAAAGTAGTTGAAACTACAAATGTTGACAATTTGAATCAAAGGATTGAGCCACACGTCCCCAAAGCAGAGGATATTACTGGCCTCTCTACCAAGCCAGTGAAGTAATACAATACTGAACATTGCAGTGGTTCTCTGTTAATGATCCCGTTATTAAGGTTTGGCCGGCATCCTGGAATAAGGACAATAGATTGGCGCTAACAGAATGGTTTTGAAACGGCAGGTGTAAGCATCAGAATGGGGAAGCCAAAGGGTTGCTTGGGGATTTAAAAAGCTGGCATTTGGAAGCAAGCATCTCATATTGACAAGTCCTTACTAAACCAATAAATAAAGCCTTCCTTTTTCCCCAGGAAAATGCTGCCATATAATGTAAGTAAGTACCAATCAGTGGACATAGCCTATTGCTTTTCTCCAGCTGTCTTTTGGCTGTAGTTGGGTGGTAAGTCCATTCATTCAAATCATCCTCGAATTATACCTGCCCAACCTCTTGTCTGTTTCCTTGGTGTCCTAAGAAGGCTGCTGGACTTTTTTTTAACCTATTTGTAGAGGTGGGTGAAACAAAGCTTTATGAGTGTGCATTGTTTAAGATGGGGGAAATGTTCTCAGATCTTGAATGCAATTCGGTTGTTATGCGAACAGTCTGTGCTTTCTTATGTAAACAGACACTGAAGGGCTGCAACTGCAAGCTATGGATTGCATTAAGAGCCTCTTCAAGAGCCTCCCCCTGGCAGAGTGTCTGTTCAAGCAACAAAAAAGAAGTTTGTCTGCAAGACCTCATTACCACATCTTTGTTGTGTAAACAGACACTCTGCAGGCTGCTCCAGGCAGGCTTTTGCAGACCTCATTAACACCTCTTTGGGTGCAATCCTAACCAACTATCCAGCATTGACATAGCTGTGTCAATGAGGCATGTGCTGCATTCTTCAGTGGAGTATTAATCATGGAGGATTTCTCAAGGTAAGGGTCTCTTACCTTATTTTGTTCTCTTACCTTGGAGCTGCATTGCCCTTACCCTGGTGCTGGAAAGTTGGTTAGGATTGCACCCTTTATTGAATAAACAGAAACTCTCTGCTGTGAAGAGCCTATCCTTTGTTATGATTTGCTATGCTTTGTAGTCGTTTTTTTGTATGTGGATTTTGGTGTTTCCCAGTTATAAGTATTGGAAATATTTCTTATTGGTGATGGGGGCAAGCAGAGTAGGGTAAGCAGCGGATTTTCCCCCTTAGGGCATCACCTCACGGGAACCTCCCTCACCCAGGCTGACTGCTATTAACTAAAGCCACATGAGGCAGAGGCTTGGTAAAGATGCAAAAAGAAAGGTTTACTCACAGTTCCATCCAGTGCATATCTACAGCGTCTGATTAGGATCAGAGGTACAACTAACACGTAGAAGGCAATGCCCTATAGCTGCATCGCCATGCATGGAGGTGTGCTTGAGATGGCAGGGGCATCAGAGCCCTTGGTATACACATCTTATCAGCTTGGTGGTCAGAGGACAAAAGAGAATGTGCTCAGAGTAGAAGGGAAGTAAGGTCAAGGCCACACCCCCGCAGGAATCACAGAGAGGACAGTTAAGAATGGTCTAGGTTTGCATAAATACTTTTCCATTTCTACCTTTTTTTTACTTATAATATATTTGTAATATAACATATTTTTTATACGACGTCTATCATAAACTTAAATTATGTTTAAAGAACAAACTTTGTTGCACCAAATCCAACAATAAATGCAGAAAATGGTGTTACATGTTTTTATTTCAAGGGTGCATTTTTATAAAGTACAGGTAGGTTATCTGTTATCCCGACATCCAAAATCCCGACTATTCCGAATAGTCCAGACATTTTTTTCCAAGACGTCTCTTCTGTAGTGTGAGCTCTAGAAGGTCTTGTGTTTATTCCCGTGTACAGTGCAGGTGCAAACTGCAAGTTCTATTCTCTACTCTGTGGTGTGTACAGACATTGTTGAAATATATCAAAGAAGCCAGCAGATACCTGCATGGGTAACAGTGAAAAGAGCAAAAGGAAGCATTTCCCATTATAATTTATGCAATTATTCTGAAATCCAGACAGATCCGAAATCCAGATACCAAGCAGTCCGGACAAGAGTTATTCAACCTGTATAATCACTTTAAGGGCGCAATCCTAAGCAGCGCCGGACTGGCGAGGCCAACGGGCCAGCGCCATATCCAACACTGCTTAGGAGAGGTTGGAGCCACCCCGCGGCAAGGGAGCGGGCGCTAAAGAGTGGGCGCAGATCTGAGGAGACCGCGCGGCCCAAATCGGGGCGGGCTTAGGATGTGGCCGTATGGCCACCTCCTAAGCTCACCCATGTCCTGCCCAAGTCCTTCCCCTCCCTCCCTCCCTCCAATCCCCATGCCACTTTGGCACGGAGCCTCCCTTGCGCCGACCAGCTTCGGTCGGTGCAAGGGAGGCTCTCCGTTGGCGCTCTGAAGCCGATGCTACAACTAGCGTCGGCTTCAGAGCTGGAACACTGACGCAGGGGTGTTGCTCGGCGGCCGCACACCAGTGCTCCAGACGTTATAACATAGCATCGACGCAAGGGGCGGGGTAGGATTGCGCTGTAAAAGTGTACTCGGTAGGTGATATAGGTGGCATAGTATAGCAAATGCAGCCAAATGCATATAGAGAGAATATGTCGAGGTTTTAGAGAATGGTTTTATTTTTTTCACATATTTTAGTTTTTTCCCCCCCCCAAAATAAGCAGAAAGCAGTGTTGTGTATTTTTATTTCATTTTCTTTTTTTAAAAAAACCCACCTCGCCCTATTCTTTCGTATGGCTTCTTTTTGCAACGCACCTCATAGTGTAAGCACATGATCACTTTTCAATGCTTTTCAAGGACTCTTCTTGCAGCCCCAGAGTCCCCTGGTCCCTTAGAGACAAAACAGATTCGAGTGGTGCAAGCTGCGCTAGTCCATCGCCTGCTTCATCAGGCTAATCCTTGATGTGCATGTGGGAGATGGAGAAACGGTGGGGCTGAACTACTGATGATACTTGCTGTATATTTCCTTCCTTCGCCTGCTGGTTTCAAGGGCTTTTGCTTCCCCCAGAGGAGGCAAGCCCACTCAATCATTTCTTGTGCCGGTGCTCCCTACAGGTCATCAACCAGCATTCTTACAATAAACAGCATCTGTTGCTTCCCTCTTGGAAATTGAGTCATGTGTTTGCATCTCGGCATCATCCTTCTTCTCTGGCCTCTCAAGAACCAAGCTGATTCCAAAATAAGCTTCTCAGGAGCAGGCTGCAGCGACGACGTTCTGGTTGGCCGTCCAAATCAGGATCTTCCGTAGCAGGAATGACACATTTATCTCCATGGCTGAGGCCCAGGGTGTGCAGTTTATCCAGTTTTTATAGCCCAAGCACTCTTGAGAATCTTCAGCGATGAACTAAACATTCCTCTTTGTGACAGCACCGCTCAAAAGCACGCCCGATCAACAGGCAAATTGAAAAGAGTGCCTCGATGCAAATGGCCTTCCGTCCGCAAGAGAGCTCGCCATTTAAATCACAGGGAAGCTTTTGCAGGATCATTGCAATGTGGCAAATTTATGGTCTCAAACCTCAGGAGGGGTTCACAGGATGGAAAGGATGTTCAGGCAATGGGTTGATTCCATAGCCAACACACTTTTTAAAAGGCAATTGAAGTACAGGCATGGCCCGGTATCCACTGGGGTTCCGTTCCAGACCCCACCGCTGATACCTGAAACTGTGGATACTGGGCATGCAGTGGTGTCATCTAAATGATTTAAGAACAGGTACTCACTTTTGATTGGCACGTGTCGGGACCCGCCCACCGGAAGTGACGTCATAAGCCAGAAGTGATGTCGTGGCAGGAAGTGACATGAAAAAAGCCCTTTTTGAGGCCTCAGATGATTTTAAACTGACCCAATAGTTGCAACAGTATTCCACAGCACCCCCAGAACATGTTAAGGAGGCCTGGCATCATGTTAAAACCCCAGAGCAACTCATTTTTCAGTGGCAAGGAAAGGAAAGGCTCCGCTCGCTGCCTGCCTGCCTGCCTGGCTCTGAGAACATGCAGGCAACTCAAACATGCAGGCAATTCAAACGTTGCAGAGGGCAGAGTTGACGAGTGGGCGGGCGAATGGGCGGGGCCAGCTGTAATCCTAGAAACCGGTACTCGCGTACCCCCGCGTACCCCCTGCATGACATCACTGTGGGCATGCCTTTATAAAGATAGGGGAACTTCAGTGGTTTTGCTGCAACAAGGTGGAAAAAGAGATTTTTCTAGTGTTCTCCTAGCCAATGTGCCCAGTATTCATGCTATCCGTGGATAACTGAAACCGTGTATACCAAATCAGTGGATATCGGGGCATGCCTGTACTGAGATGGTGCTGCCTAATTTTAATAGAGATTATGCTGGAGTTGGTCTATGTAGATGGTAGCGACAGCTGTGATCATTTATAAATGTTATTTTCTTATTTGGATTGGGACTTTAAGAAAAACGGGAAAATAGAGTGATCTTTGCCAAGCTATCATCCCCACACCTGAGGCTTAGCTTTCCCAGAGTACCATGTCTATGCTTCTAGCTATCCATCTGGGATGGCATGATTGATTAGAAGTAGGGACTATTTCTTCAAGGGTGGGATCAGGGCAGTGTTTCGGGGGTTCAAGAACAAAGAAACTTTACTGAGGCATTTGCAAGAGCATGTGGTTGACCTCTAACAATGGCAGAACAAGAGTTAGAGCGCAATCCTAACCTGGAGTTAGGCTGGCACAATTAAGCCAGCAAAGTTTGGCTGGCGTAAGGGCCACTGTAAATTTGACTCTCTGACTTCAAGAGTGGTCCAAACATAATTTACGGTGTCCCTTGTGCTGGCCACACTTTGCTGGCCTAACTACAGGTTAGGATTGCGCTCCTAGTAATATAGGGTCAATACAACATGTCCAAAGATATGTTGTAAAAACTTGGTAAAACAAAAAATCAACCTTTGAGAAGGATGGCTCAAGAAAATGACAAGTAGCCAGCAGCTGGAATAAAACAGAATGGAGAAAGTTTGTCTATGTTCAATTGAGGTCTCATGCATGGGGTGAATGAGAAAAATGTCAAAAGATATTTTATAGCTCCAACAGCCAACCTGATAATCTAGCCTCCTAAAATGCAAACAAAACAGACCTCAGGCTTTGTCAAGAAATGACCCAAGAAATAGTACGGGTAGAATTGCATTAGCAACACACCACCAAGATACAGTAGCCTAATATTTGTGATTGCCGTTAAATATTTGTGGGCATTGCACACATTCAATATATCATTAGAAATGGTGTCTTATATCAAATCCTTTGACGGCTGCATTTTATGTTACTTTTTTTTATTGATACAGGCCTTATGGAGACCCACACCAAAGCATTTTAGAATGATTGGATCTGGGGGAGGTATGCTCAGAAAGACCTCAGGCTGTTGGGTGTTGTGAGTGATGTCCAGACACAGAGTCCTTAGAAAAGTCTTTTAGATGGGTTTTCTCATCTGTAGGTTTGGATGGTCATTGTATTTGTGACTGAGAAGGAATGCCCCTCCTCCCACACATAATAACTGGACAGTAATTCTGATACTATGACTTATGGGAAACATGTAATGGCTACCACTATCCCACTGTAAGATTTTCCTTTGAAGATGTCTCAGGGAGTGCAATCCTGCCGAGGCAGGCCAGCCAGTGCCATATCCTAAGCTGGGCCTTATTAAACAGCAGGAGCTGATCCAAGGAGACCGTGAGGCCTGAATCTGGACCACGTGTCCTCCCGGACGGGCTTAGGATTCGGCCTTATGTGTGATGAGTGACAATATTGTGTCTGCAATGCAAAATTTTATTGTGTTGCAATTGGCAAACTGTGATTGTGAGGCAGAAAGGAGCCTTTTCTTTTGGGGAGAAAAATTGTTGCAGGCAATTTTACGAGGGAGAAGAGAACATTTTCTGTATAAAAATGAAAATTCGTTGTTACTGCATACTTATAAACTTTCTGGGGTACATTTGACCTCTTTCAGAGCGCAATTTAAAACGATCCTTTTCTAATACCAACAAGCTCATTATGGGACTTCATACCATATTTCTATAATAGATTCCGTCCCAGAGATGATCTCTCTTCAAAGTGCTCCAGTGTACCAGATAATTTCTTTCAGGTTTAAAACCTTTTGAGAGTTTGTTGTGGTACATCATACTCAAGGGCACAACGTGGAGATTATTACATGATCCAGGAAACGTTGTTTTGATTTATGATGTCAGAGGGAGAGATCAAAGGAAGGTAGGGGTCGTGTGCCCTTGTATGTTACAGCAGCAGTGCTATTGAAAATAAGTACAAATTTGTAATTTAGGATTGCAGGAGTTCAGAGATTAGCAGTCCAGCCATCTGATGCGGCAAAGTGGGGTTTTCATTAACCTTTCTTAGTGTTCAAAGTCTTTAACGTTTCAACAGGATGGTGTAATGAAGTTTGTAGATGAAGATTGAAGTTCTGTGATGAAACATAGTTAATGCATTTTCAGCTTTGTCACAAACAGTCTCTAGTTTACAAACGTAACTGGCCTTTATTGACTTGTGCAAAAAAAGGGACACATTTAATGCTTACCCAAATGCAGGGGTGTAGCTAAAGAAGTGCAGAGGAGTGCAACCGCTCCGGGCAATAAGCTTTAGGGGGACAACAAAATGAGTTTGATACTAGCGGCCAAAATTGTGAAAACCTTAGTAAGTGTGAATAATACCATCATGTTATGTAATACCATACCATTAAATGTGGAATTTCATGCAGAATGCAATGAAACAAATTGTAGTGTAATATCTTTACTCTGTCAAACCTCATGGCCAAAAAATAAAAAAAAATGAAAATACATGCAACTGTGATGTCACTTCCTGTTGTGACATCACTTCCAGGGCATCATTTTGCCTTCTGCTCTGGGCTACGCTTTCATTAGCTACCAGTGCCCAATTGTGAGCATTCCCTGTAGCCCATGGCATGTTTAATTTGAGGCTTTTTGCATCTCTTATTGTGACATTGTTTACTCAAATGTAAAGGGGAAAGTATCGAATGTAGCAATGTAGTTTTGGTGGTGAATACAGAGAATTTTTAGACCCAGTCAGCGCATGAATGTATATTATCCACCCAAAACTTCAATGTTCCAAAAAGTTATTGATTTGCATTGAATTAAATTGGTAAAGGAAAAAAAAAGAAGACAATTATAAAGCAACTTGGTAAGATTTTTTGCATGCAAGAAAAACAGAAAGCTGTGAACCCTTGTGATACTTTATTTAAAAAAATGATTCACCATCACCGATTGAACCAATATTAAAAGAAAATCAAACAGCTCCCCCTTTTCTTTCATGTGTCAGCATTATTGCCACTGGTTGCCAGAAAAATGCAGATCAAAGAATACCAGCTAATTTTGCATTCAGATTCACAGCCGGCATTATAATTCACTCATTGACATTCAATGTGGCTGCCATATGGACTCTCAAGTGTTCCAGCAAGTACAGATTGGTTCTGAAGTAGCTAATGGCATCTTTAAAACGATTACCGTAATCAATACCAGTTGGACTGCACAGCACCGCTCCCATCCTTAAGTTATTCTGATTGCCACCATCTGCAAATCAAAATCTAATTTAAAATTAGAAATTCCAATTAAAATGCTGTTGCACAAACATGGAGGGGACATAGCGGGTTAAGGAGGATTCCAGCTCTTACTGGGAGGAGTTGTATATGAATGCAACCGAATATTTTAGTTGGTTTTTCATTCAGCCAACCATGACATCTGAAGAGTTCCTGGCTGGCCAGCACAAACCAGCAGGCAGATAGATGGATTTGGATCTGGGAAGGCAATCATCTTGTAAAAAAAAAAGGGTAAAGGTTTCCCCACGACCGAATGGTCTAGTCATGACTGACTGTATGGGGCGGTGCTCATCTCCATTTCTAAGCCGAAGTGCTGGCGTTTCCGTGGTCATGTGGCTGGCATGACTATATGCCATAGTGCACAGAATGCCGTTACCTTCCTACCGAAGTGGTACCTATTTATCTACTCGCATTTTTATGGGCTTTCGAACTGCTAGGTTGGCAGGAGCTGGGACAAGCGACGGGAGCTCACACCATCACGTGATCTCCAACTGCCAACCTACCTGTCAGGAACCTTCTGGTCAACAAGCTTGCAGCTCAGCAGTTTAGCACGCTGCGCCACCACGTCCCGTAGGAACCATCTTGTACAAGAGTTCAAAATAAAGAATGTTGGCGGGATAGCAGTATGGGAGCTATTGAAAGAGATGACAAAACCTAAGACTGAGAAGGCAAGGGCCTGGTTGCTCATTACTACTGAATGAATAAGAACACAATCCTATGCATGTCTACTCAGAAGTTATTTTGTTCAATTGGACTTAGTGCTCAAACCTGAGTCTTCCAGTGCTACCCGCTTGGAGGCTGCCCAATAGCAGATAGGTGTCCTTGGACATACATCAGCCATATGTCTCGCTGTACCACTGCACGCCTGCCAATGTAGTGTCTGCTGCATGCTACACACCGATCGGGGACCAGGCCAGGCCCTGAAAAATTCGGGGCTAGCTTAGCCCCTGATCAGTCCGCAGCATGTAGCAGACACTGCGCCACTGATTCTGCATAGGATCTAGTAGTTTAGGGTTAAGATTGTAATTCTTGCTTTCCGTAATTGTTAACCATAGCAGGAGTCATATAGAATCTACACCAATCTTGCTGTTGTTACTATACTATACTATACCAGTGTTTCTCAAACTGTGGGTTGGGACCAGTGTGGTATCTAAAGCGGGAGGAACCGGTACGCTGGGCGGGACTTACATGTGATTGGCTGCCTGTCCGTTCAATTCGGCCGCCTGCCTGCCCGCCGCGCGGGCTGCCCTGGCCTCGGAGGGGGTGCCTGCTCGCCAGGGCGGGCGGGTGTGTGTGTGTGCCGGGGGCCTGGGTGAGCAGCAGTGGGGCGCGCCAACCGGGGGCAGCCCATGTGGTGGGCAGGCAGGCGGCGGAACGAAACGGAACGGACGGGCTGCCAATCAACCGTACGTCCCGCCCAGCGTTCCGGTTCCTCCCGCTTTAGATACCACCACTGGTTGGGACCCACTTGGTGGATTGTGACCGATGTCGGATGGGTAACGGAAAACTGGGAGCAGCCATCTCGGAAGCTGCAGACCTTCCTCTTGCTATATGTCTTTTGTGAATGTTAACCGTTTGAATGTTCAAGTGAGGATTTTTTTTAAAGTTTGTTTTTAGTTCAGTTCTTCTACATAACATTTTGTCCTCATCTTGTTTACTGTCAGAATGTTCCATGGTTGTGCAATTGCTGCAGTCCAAGGATGTCAGTTTGCATTTCAGGAGTGTCATTTTGTTATGTCACAATGATGGCTCACCACCACCACACAGCTGTCTGCGATTTTACGGTGATGTAGCCATACGTTTGGACCTTTGAAGTAATTCATTGATTTGCAGTAACAACAGGATGATTTGCAGAAAATCGTTTTTCTAGTTCACCTTCCTCCTTGATTCAGGTGATGCTCAAACTGATCTCTGTTCTTCTTTGGTGTGTCCCCAGTTGTGTTCCTGGAAGGGGGAGGGGCTAAAATGCTAGGTTTTTGCATGAGCTGAGCTCCTGTGTAAAGCAGCCCCTCCCCCATGCCTCCAGAACCATTCACAGCTCGCTTTGCTCTCTGAGCCACAAATGGCTCTGAAAGGACTCCTGGAAAAACTTGCCCTCCCTCTAGGAATGCAGACAGTAGTGAACAAGAGCTTGACAGACGGCACCCCTTTCTTTCCCTTCCCTTCCCTTCGCAACTTTGGATTTTTATGTTTTTGTTTAAAAAAAAAATCAAGGCAGACGGTCTGTGTGTGATGACAAAGCAAAGCAAAGGTACAAGGAGTCAGTGCTGCTTTCGACAATCAGAACGTGAAGTCCCTCGTAAGGAAAACAAACCCTTCTTATCTTTGAGAAGCAGCTGAATGTACCCATAGCAAATATTTTGCAAGTTTGTCAGTTTTGGCATGTACGAGCACAGTGTGGCTGGCCTTTTTCTAGGCCTGAGAGAAATATGATTTGTTGACAGGCTTCTCCCTCCTGTCTCCTTTTCTGCTCCCCCATCCCCCATCCCTGAAGATATACAAGGCCTGTCTTTTCCACAAGGAGGGCCCTTTCGACTTGCGCTGTTTCTACCACCTGAAATCATTAAATGAAACAAAAGAGATACTGTGTTTGTTTGCTTTATGTATATTTCTGCATTCTCTCATCCTCCCCGCCTTCTGGCAGCCAGATCAAAGCGCTCCATCAACATCCTGCTTTTTAACAGAGCTTCTTCAGCCTCCCGAGCAAGGAACATCTAAGGTGAACTTTGAGGTTTACAAAACGGCTGTTAGGAAGGCAAGCGAGGGGAGAAGGTGTGGCTGGCTTGGTCTCCTTCCCCTGTAGCCTGAGTGGAAAATTGCTGAGGCTTTTGCTGATAGATGAAAGACACGTGCAAGCAGATAGAAGAGATGCTTTGCATATTGCAGTGTTTCTCAAACTGTGGGTCAAGACCCACTTGATGCACCATCGATGGTTTTTTGAGTGATCAACCCAGAACGCGAAAGAATGAGAATTTCTACTGAAAACGTGATATAAAATGAAATTTAGGTCAAAAAGCAAAAAAAAACATCTTTTGCTTATTTTTGACAGAGTTGGACACAAATTTAGATCAATTTCACAAAAATAACATCACTTTTGTTTCTTTTTGACACAGTTTTGAGGAATCCACAAATAGTTTTCAGTAAGGGATCAGGAGGAGAAGTTGGAGAAACAGGAGGAAGCTTGCTTAAACTATGAATATGCACGTTCATCATTCACAGTGCACGCTGGGGCAACTTTAATGGAATGTGGAAGTAGTAAGCAGCAGTTTCTTGATGTTCCAAGCAAGCAATCAGAGTCCAGCTTGGGAATTTTTGTGCAGGTTATTTCGGACTGAGGTAATTGCTTGCCTTTGTAGGGTCATTCACTTGTGCTGTGTGTAGGGTCTTGTGCTGTTTGTACCATTTATTTATTTATTTATTTATTTATTTATTTATTTATTTATTTGAAGAATTTATATCCCGCCTTTCCCATGCCGAAGCAAATGCCCAAGGCGGCTTACATAAGCAGGCTAGTCTAAACCACTATTTTTTTCAATGGGTATTTTACAAATCTACAGTATTCTTGTGATCTGCCAATCCTCAGGCCCAGATGTTGCCTTCACAGTGTGGTTCTCTCCTTTGGCTGCCTGCCATCAAGCCTCAGCAGGCAAGTGCAAGTCAAGCCTGGACAGGTCCTCAAGGTCGTATTCCCTTCTTTGCCGGCTGGCCTCCTCAACTCTCACTTGCGGTGAGCTAATCTGCTCCACAGCGACCCCGTTCTGCCACCACAGGTACTGCAGCTTGTCACAGTCTGGCATTCGTCTCCCATCCAAAAGCAAATCACAGATTTTCCTGCTTAGCTTCAGGTATTACCAGCAGCTCAACCATCAGTCCACACCTCCTGCCGCAATTTGCAATAAACATTTGGATAAAAACACATAGCACTGCAATTTGCTATTTTAATCAAGAAATTTTGTAAAAAATATTCCCACCCCTATCTATAGAAGAAATAGCTGCTGGGGTGAGTGGATGGCATGTTTAGTATTGCAGGAGCTGTATTGGCTTAGTAAGCGACCCCTCTCACTCAGAGCCATTCTAGGGAGCAAAGGCACTGTGCAGATGGTCTCCTGTCTATAGTTGTCACTGCCTGGAATGGCTCTGACAGCAAGTGGGAGGGGCTACTTACACAGCGCATTGCAGTACCTGCCAAACGTAGTGTGCATCCCCCTGTAGCTATTGTTTTTGACACCAGCAGAGTCTTTCCATGTCTTTTGAGCTTTGGTAAATTGAAGATAGTATGTTTCTGTCTACAATTTAAATCAGCTGCAATTTTAAATTTGTTTGGGGCCATAAATAGCTGCCAGTCAAAATTAGACTGTACAGATCTGAGCAAAAGGGATTCATCAACAGAAGCTAATTAAACATAGGCACCAAGCACTGCAGCTACAAGTCTCCAGTGATTTCCACAGGGCATGAAAAGAGCAATCTCTTTTCCTGTTCTGACACACTGATATTTAGGATGGTATATGTGGCTTTTCCAGGCGTGTATTGTGGCCTGATAGGTGCTTATAGATAGATAGATAGATAGATAGATAGATAGATAGATAGATAGATAGATAGA
>JAJKFI010038617.1:0-26842 GCA_029204185.1 Lerista edwardsae | reverse complement strand
CTCTCTCTCTCTCTCTCTCTCTCTCTCTCTCTCTCTCTCTCTCTCTCTCTCTCAATCTCTCTCTCTCTCTCAGTCTCTGTGCATGTGCATGCATGTGCATGCATGCGTGAATTTTGGGATTGTTAAAATCAAGCAAAAATAGATTATGAAAACAACATTCTGTATGGGGCAGGGAGAGTAAGAAATTCTGAAGAGCAATAAAAATTTAAGATGTTCAAATTAGATTTTGCAAAATAAGTTTTTGGAAAATTGTGGAAATAATCTGAAATGGAATCCAGCACAGTGGAGGCTGCTGCAGTTACATGCACATCACAACTGCATGGGATAGCATCACATGGAGATGGCTCCCACAACATGGGCTGCACGTATCCATTGCTGTGAACTTTGTGGGCCCAATCCTATCTACGTTTCTGGTGCCAAAGCAGTTGCAATACAGCCCCAAGGGAAGAGAAACAACATTCCCTTACCTTGAGGAGGCCTCCCTGACTCTCCTTCCACTATCGGATGCAGCACACACCCCATTGGGGCGGCTGGATTTGGCCCTTTGTTACGTTAATGCCTGATAGCTGAACTTGGGCAAGTCCTTCTATAGCAAGCCAGGAGGGCCAATAAGCTCGAAATTGCATATTGTAAATTACAAATACAAGACCTATTGTTTCTGATGTCAAATTGGCACTGAAGTGTGGCGTGGCAGCAAAGATAATAGAGCTTAAATTGCTTTGCTCCATCATTGCCAATGATTTCCTGCGATATAATCTTCTCAAAAGTAGTTTGTTGTGTTTCTGCCTAGGCCAACATCCAAAATTAACAGACAGCAGTGGGTTGTTGTTGTTTTTTTAAAAAATTTAGTTCTTCAGAAGATAAGCAACAAGTCTAGAAAAGAACAGTGAGGCATCTGAGATTGTCTTTGGCCTTAATGTGTGTGTGGAAATTCAAATGGTTCTTCACAGGTGATTCATCCAGGCCCTGACTCACTCAGCCACTTGGGCATATTATAAGCAAGTAAACAGGTCCCAAAAACTTGACATGAATTGTCTCCTGCGGGAGCTGGGCATTCTGTTTATGTACTTGGTTAGAGCTGTAACAAATGCCGAGGGAAAATGGGAAGCTGTTTCTCATGCGACAACTTTGACATGGACTTTTCTTGACAGGGCATGTGTGTGATATCTCCACAGCAGAGCACATGTGTTCGCCTAGCATAATGCCAGAGTCCCAGAAACACAGAGCAGCCCTCAGGTAGACTGCCCAAAGACCTGAAGTTGAGGGCAGGGCTGGCTCTAGCAGTGGCGGGGCCCAATGTGGGGCATTCCTGTGGGGCCCCCAACCCTTCCTGTGGACCTCCACTCACCAAGAAGAGCTCTGTTCGTGCCACATGCAAAGCATGGCATGTGGGTGGTGATATCATAACATCACTGCCAACTGCTTCCAGGTGGCCCATTTTGGGCTGTTCAGAGGCAGAGGCAAGTGGGAGAGACCAAAGTAAAGCTGCTCTGCTCGCCCCACTGACTTACAGCTCATAGAGATCCCAGCCGCAGCCACAGGCAATATGCTCACCCTGCTAGTGCGGGGCCCCCTGAAGCGCGGGGCCCGATGTGATGACATTGGTCACATTGGCTTAAAGCCGGCCCTGGTTGAGGGTCCTCCCAGTGGTGTCATTCAAATGATTTAGGAACAGGAACTCACTTTTGATTGGCACTTGTCGGGAACCCGGAACCAGCCACAGAGCCCGTTAGGATCCGGAACACCCGTTCTGGTCCGTTCCCCCTGAATGACATCACTGGGTTCTCCCCTTTCCTGGACCGTCTCTTTCCCACACCCAACCCTCAGCTCCATCTGGTCCAGCCCTGGGATTAAAGGGCTAGCATTGCCCAGTAGGGAGGCCCTCACCCTGCACAGAGTTGCCAACTGTGTCTCGGTGGTCCCGGGGGACAGTGGGAGGACTACTGACCTCTATTGGCCATTCCTGACCAGGGTTGTGATTGGACCGCTGGAGTCCCCAAGGCGGTGGGGCGAGAAGCGGACATCTGCTTAGTTTATGTTGATTTCCTTTTAGTTGCAGTGTTTAGTCATCCTGCTTGATGATGTCACTTCCAGCTATGACGTCACGTCCGGTGGGTCCTGACAGGAGAGCCATTCAAAGAGAGGGTTCTGGTCTAAAACATTTGAGAATATACCATTTCCTCTGAGCATTATACACCTGAAACTGTACTAAGGGAAGCCCGTCAAGAAGCATAATATAAGAAGAAAGCCTGTATCAAAATTGTCCTGGTGTCTAACTGCTCTCCCCAATGCAGTTGTAGAGTAGATCCATGCTGCCATTTTCCCTGTAAAAAGACAAAGAGGCACTTGTGAGTAGCCCTCATTTGTGTGTTTCTTTAGGGTAGAGGCATCACGTCCTTCTCTATCTCTTTTCGAGACGTAGTGCTTCTGCCAATCACTTTTTGATAACCAAGAAAGCAAAGAACTTGAATAGCTATTTCTGGAAATAAGGGTGTGAGCATTTTATTATGTTGTTTGTATGTATTATGTATTATGTTTCATGTATTATGTAATTTTAATGTTATTTTAATGTGTTTTACTTATTATGTTTTACTTATTATGGTTACATTGTATTTTGTTTTTGTTCTCTGTAAGCCGCTCTGGGCATTTGCTTCGGCATAGGAAAGGCGGGGTATAAATTCTTCAAATAAATGCAATAAATAAATTTGGAAGAAATAAATAAATTTGGAAGCTTTTGGGAGGATCGCAATAGGAAATGGAAAGCAGGGAAAGAATCCAGCAAGCCCACACATGCTAGAGCTGCAATTTATACTGGGATTGATTAATAAGCTCTTCAAAGTTGTGCTTCCAAAAAAAAAAAATCATGTAATTACTTCTATCTGTATTTGCAGATATATGACCCTCATTATTCTGGCACCTCTCATTCCTTAATGTCGTTCTCATGATACTATCCCTGTGGGGCTTTTTTTAATCACTGCAGACTGTCTTCCCAGTTCTTTTGCCTGTTTCTTATGCTACAACCTGCAGAACAGCAGTTCACCTTACATTCAATGGCCCATTTATCACAGGAGGGCATGAATGCGAACAAAATAAAGTATGATTACAGTGAGACTAAGAGCACAATTCTAACCTGGAATTAAGCTGGCACAGTTAGGCCAGCAAAGTTTGGCCAGCAGAAGGGACACCGTAAAGTATGTTTGCAACCCCATGCTCAATGCTCCGCCGCAAAGCCTTTGTGGGGGCCCCCAAAGGGTGCCTTAAAGGCACACTGGGCCCATTTCCAACTTCAGTGGTTTCTGTGGCTTCCAAAATGCCTCATGGAAGCAGTCAAAAGTCATGGAAGCAACATGGAATTATATTGGAAGTAGCTTCCACAAACGGAAAGTAGCTTCTAGTAGCTTCCTCAAGGCGTTCTGGGGCCTGTGGAAGCCAATGGAGTGGACCGCAGGCCCGGTTCAACTTAGACATGGCCTCTGGGGGCTCCCAGAAAGGCTTTGCAGCAGAGCATGGGGTCACCACCCACCATGGAGGACGAAGGGGGCCATAGTGGGCAAAAATATGGCCTAGAATTTTTTTCTTTCTACCATTAAATAATGTGGCATTTGTGAAACTGAAGGTGTGTAATCTCACATAATACATATACCAATAACAACTTGATGCTATTAAAAATAAAACAAATGAATGGGTGAATGTTATCTGCATGAGGCCATAAAGTGTCCAGGGTCACACTCAGAAATTAGCAACGTGTCTACAGCAAATGGGCACATTTACATGAAAAGTATGTATTGAAGATATTTATATCCTTTTTTCTGCCAAGATTGGTTCTTCCCAAAGGAGGTGATAATTAAAATTCATGCATTCCAAATTAAAACTAAAAATTAGCCAACTTTTTTTTTAATAAAGGGAAAAAGCCATTTTTTTAAAGGAAAAAAATAAAGAGGGAAAGGTCGGACTAAGGTTGAGATGAGGCATTTCGCCCAAGTGATGCAATTCCTTCCCACATAGTACAGTAAAACCTACAGTAGACAACGCAGGAGTGGAAAGAAAGGTTGACTGGCACCTTCGTTGTGTAAGGATTAAGAAGGTTAAGTCAGGTGCAAACAGAGGTTCAGGCAGGGTAAGCCTGCGATGGCTTCAGAAAGCCGTGAGATGACGGGAGAAGTATTTGGCAACTGGGGAAAGCACTTGTAAGCAGAAGGGTAGGGATCTAGTAAATGGTGTTGAGTAGTTTCTGTCCAGATAAAAAAGAAAAGAACAGATCTTGCAATACCAGAAAGTTCCCTGCATTGTTACGTCATAAAGGAACAAACATTTCATGATAAGATTAGAGTGCAATTATTCAAAATATTTGTATTTCACCTTGTTGAGCAGTAGTGGAGACTTTTGTTCACATGTCACAAGGAGCCCTTTCAATCTTCCCACCCTTCCCATGGATACAGAGGCTGTTCCATCGGAGTGGCTGTATCATAGGGGGTGGATTTTGATAGCCCCCTGCCTTATTGGGCTGTGACTGCCTTATTGCTGTGACAGCCCTTATAAGGGCTGCCATATTGCTGTGACTTTGCTGTTGGGCAGCCCAATCCTAAACTACCCAGGCATCGTAGGTGCAGCGGTAGCCAAAGACTACTGCTGCATCCTAGAGGCACTGTGGCAGCTGTAGGAAACTCCTCAGGGGAAGGGAATGTTCTTTCCCTTCCCCCAGGTAAGGGGCAGGACTGCCTATGGGTCTCCTCAAGTCTGCACTGGCTATTTTGCCAGTGCAGACTTGAGGTCCTCTGTTTCATGCACGGAGGATAGGATCCAGCAGTGAAGGCCACTGTAGGTCCCACCCCCGCTCCTCCCCTTTCCCACCCAGGGCCTTCCCCATGCCCTTCCCCATGCCGAAAAAGCTCACCGCCAGTAGTGATGTCACTTACCACCCATTGGCCTCACGTCTGATCCTTCAGGTGCTGGAGCCTTGCAATGGGCTGGTGCCAGTTGTAAGGCCTTACTGCTGGTGGTGGAAGCACCTTCTGGCACTTTCACAACACCAGCACCAGCAGTAAAGGTTTACCACTGGTACTGGCCTATAGTTCCATAGGTTGGGCCGTAGTTCCTGTGTCCAAGTATTTGCTTTCCTTTTTCTTTTTATACACTATATAATGTAAGGAGACCATCTTTGGACTGAAAAATCCCTGTGATTCTTTGTGTGATCCTAGTAACCTCTCTCCAGTCATCCTTTATGGGATGCTACTTTATGCTGAGTCAACCCATTGATCCAATTAGGTCAGTACACCCAGTGTTACAGGCATGGGGTCTTCCTTAGCCCCAACGGCCAGAGATTGACATTGGGACCTTCTGCATATGCAAACCATATGTTTTTCCACAGAAGTGCATCCCCATCCCCGTGAAACCTCATCTTACATCTCTAGCCAACATTCTTAATGTTTCCATTCATCAAAGACTTTTTCTTTGCAGGACCATAAACCATTGGAAAATTATTTTCCTTACGTGCCATGTTCATTTTTCTTAGGAAACCACTTTTTTAATATTCTGTTCCTGTCTTTTTCTGAGATATTCTGTTGCAAATCCTTTCCCCGGTTTTTTTCTATATTTGTCATCTTCTGGAGTCATCATCGACAAGATCGTATGTCTTAGGGACAAAAAAACCTTTATCGTGTAGTCTCAGGCATTTCAACACTTCACCCATACAGTACATTTTCAATTGTGAAAGACTTTCTGATGAATTTATATGTGATCAGAGAAGTCAACCTAATTGTTTTGCATCCATATACTGTATTATCCGATCAATTTATGTTGTCATAACCCCTGAGTCGAATTTGGGTTTACTACTGGGGCACTATTTTCACCTTTCATTCAAGACATTGCCTGTTCTGTAACATTTTTTCCCAGGACTATGCATATTACAGGAATGTTCTAGTATCCGTTGGGGTTGCCCCCACCATGGATACCTGAAACAGTGGATACTGGGGTCACCTTTTTAAAGATAGGGGAACATCAGTGGTTTGGCTGCAACAAGGTTAAAAAAGAGATTTGTTTAATATTCCCCTATCTTTTTAATAGGTGTCCCAGTATCCAGGGTATCCGTGGATAACTGAAACAGTGGATAGCAAAACATTGGATACTGGGGCAAGCCTGTATAAATTTCCATGACCACATTACATAGAACCAGGGCCAGCCTTAAGCCAATGTGACTAATGCCATCACATTGGGCCCCACACTTTGGGGGGGCCCCGCACCAGTACAGCAAGCAGCTCTCCCGATGCTGCAGCCAAGATCTCTATGGGCTATAGGTCAGTGGGGCAAGCAGAGCAGCTTTACCTTGGGCCCTCCCACCTGCCCCTGCCTCCAAACTGCCCAAAATGGGCCTCCTGGAAGCAGTTGGCAGCGATGTCATCATATCACCACCAACTATTTCCAGGTGCCACATGTGGAACCACAAGTGCTTTTCTTGATGAGTGGGGACCCTGCGAGGAGTGTGGAGGGCCCCATGGAAATGCCCTGCATTGGGCACCACAGCTCCTAGAGCCGGCCCTGCATGGAACAATACACATGGGTACAGTGGTGTCATCTAAATGATTTAAGAACAGGTACTCACTTTTGAGTGGCACGTGTTGGGACCCGCCCACCGGAAGTGACATCAAAAGCCAGAAGTGATGTCGTGGCAGGAAGTGACATGAAAAAAGCCCTTTTTGAGGCCTCAGACGATTTTAAACTGACCCAACAGTTGCAACAGTATTCCACAGCACCCCCAGAACATGTTAAGGAGGCCTGGCATCATGTTAAAACCCCAGAGCAACTCATTTTTCAGTGGCAAGGAAAGGAAAGATTCCGCTCGCTGCCTGCCTGCCTGCCTGGCTCTGAGAACATGCAGGCAACTCAAACATGCAGGAAATTCAAACGTTGCAGAGGGCGGAGTCAACAAGTGGGCGGGCGAATGGGCGGGGACAGCTGTAATCCTAGAAACCGGTACTCGCGTACCCCCGCGTACCCCCTGCATGACATCACTGCATGGGGAATATTGCCAACATCTGCATAGCTTTTCAGTTCCACAGTCCCCTTTTCTCCCATCATGGGAATCACGGCAGCCTGCTCCTGAAAGGAAAGTAAAAGGGTGCGGGGTAGCCAGCTTGCAATAAATTTTCATACTGTAATTCAATGCCGTCGTTTCTCCATAACAATGCATTGCTTTCTTTGATCCCAGTAGATTTCCAAAGGCTCAGCTGTGCAGTCTTTTATCTTTCACTTATCACAAAGGCACCATTGTCCCAGGAATGTAATTGACTTTGATAATAAAGATACCTGAAACATTACTGAATTTGCTAATGATGAGAGCTTGGAGAACACTGTCTCAGCTAATTCCTCTCCGTAGCCAATGAATTGATCTGCTGGCTGTTGGTGTGTTTATTTTCCATACTAAAGAAGTAAAGACAAAAAGGGTGTTATTTTTGTTTTAGAGTGGAAGATGCTGCTGTTGAGACACCATTGCCCACTATGTGCGAGCCAACACAGTCTCATTATTGCTATGCTGGCTTTTGAAGCATGATGAAAATATGCAAATTTGTTTGATCAGAGGAATAAGCATAGGGAAAAGGTACAAGAGTGGTTCTCAAACCTTTTCACACTGCAACCCACTTTTTAGAATGTGCTTTTCAGGGCTTTTTAGAATGACAGTTTGTCTGGGACCCAGCAGAAGTGATGTCATTAACCTGGATGTGATGTCATGGCTGGAAGTGCCATCATTGTGATGCCAGAGCCTGCCACTTTCCTGAGAATGCAGCAATAAGCTGGGTTATTTCTTAGCTGTTTTCCAATAGGAAAGTGACTAGGAAACTGTGGGTCAGGACCCACTCAGGACCCACTGATGACAGGTGGGTCGTGGAAAGGTGGGGTCATCTTGGAAACTGCAGACCTTACTCTTGCTATATTCCTTTTGTGAGTGTTCACAGTTTGAATTTTCAAGTGAGGGTGTTTTTTTTTTAACAATTTTGTTTTTAGTTCAGGGCTTTTACATCATATTTTGTCCTAATCTTGCTATCTGTCAGGGATGTTTCATGGCTGTACAATTGTTGCAGACCAAGAATGCCAATTTGCATTTCAGGAGTATCATTTGATTATGTTACAATGACAGCACTTCTTGTTTGATGATGCCACTTCCTGCCACAACATCACTTCCAGATTAATGACATCACTTCCGGTGGGTTCCGACACGATTGCCATTCTAAAAAGTGGATCCCGGTCTAAAAAGTTTGAATACCTCTGTGCTAAAGTACTGCAGATTGGCCTTTGGCCTCATCCAACAGGGCTTTTCTTATACTGAAGTTCAGGCATGTGGTGTTAGTTCAGCATTTCTGGGTGGAATGTTTGCAATGTGTCCAGGTGAAATTATGATACTTATGAAAGACTTGGCCTATTATCTTGGCCTTCAGCTGAATCAAATTTTTAACTCAGCGCCTTAGGTATGCACTTGCTATCGGTTTATATTGCTACACTTTCAAATTTTCACATTGTTTGTACAACTTGATCTATGGGATTTGTCTTTTTATGGCAGCTAAGATATTTTGCAGAGAACTTCATAACACGCCCTCAGCTCTTTTTATCGAAGTACTGAGCCCAACAGTGTGTGCAAGAAGCTCAGATGTTGTTATCTGCTTTTGGCTTTCTTATATAAGATGGTTTTTACTAGAGCTTTTTGCTTTTAAAGCTGTCTCCACTGCTAATTAAAACATGCAAATCAAAGCCTAATGATACAGCCCTGAGCTATGAAATCAATGCAGTGGGAGAGAAGGGACAGCAGAACGAGTTTCGGTTTGGAATGTACTGCGATGAACCCCAAATAAAGGCTAAGCTTCAGAATAGTGGAAAATTCCAGGATGGTAGATTTGAGCTGTGTCCAAAGCAGCCATTTTGTGCACAGTCCTGTTAAAGGGAGATCAGGGGCGAATCTATTTGAAAGGGCGCCCATGGCGCCCAACGAAAATGCGCCCCTAGGAGCACGCAACGTCATGACGTCACATCGTGACGTCATGACATAGCGCCCCGCCCCTTCTAAGAGGCGTGTTCTGTTCGCTGCCGCCGGCTCTTTAAGGCTGGCACGAGCGAATAGAACGCTGCTGGGGCGCCGCGTTCTTTCTGTTCGCTCATGCTGCCGGCCTTAAAGAGCCAGCACGAGCAAACAGAACACGGCGCCCCGGCCGTGTTCTTTCTGTTTGCTCGTGCCGGCCTTAAAGGGCCGGCAGGAGCAAACAGAATGCGGCGGCACCCAGCGCCCCGCCCCCCTTGAGAAGCGGGAGGGGGCGCCGGGTGGCAGCACGTTCTCCTCGCTCCAGCAGGCTCTTTAAGGCCAGCCGGAGCGAGGAGAATGCGGCGCAGGGAGCGGGCGGGCCGTGGGCGCCATTTTGGGGGGGGCGGGCGCCATGCGAACGGCGCCCCCTGCAAGATGGCGCCCATGGCTCGTGCCACCCCCTGCCACCCCCTAGTTACGCCCCTGAGGGAGATCATATGAAGCAGACTTATACCAGACAGACCGTCTAGCGCAATTGTTTCTGTCCTGCTTGGCAGCAACATTGCATGGTAGGGTTGGGAAAGACAGACAGATCTACTGTTGTGTTTCAGCTCATTCCCAAAACATCCAACACAGAAATGGTGTGAGGGTTGGCCAAGTTGGGTACAGGCCAAGGGCCCATTCCCATCCAAGGACCCATCTGACTGGGTTATCCCCAGTTCCTCAGAACCGATGCCAGTTGTAGAATCCTACTTAGAACCTAACTCCTGGAAGAGGGGACAGCTAAAGTCTTAATGTAGGGCACAATCCTAACCTGGAGTTAGGCCAGCACAGTTAGGCCAGCAAAGTTTGGCTGGCACAAGGGACACCGTAAAGTATGTTTGGACCACTCTCGAAGTCAGAGAGGCTAGCACACAGACGTGCACCATCGTCCCTGACTCCGAGAGTGGTCCAAAAGCACTTTACGGTGGCCCTTGTGCCAGCCAAACTTTGCTGGCCTAACTGTGGTGGCCTAACTCCAGGTTAGGATTGCGCCTCTGGTATCATAGAAGGGACCCAAAAGGTATCATAGAAGGGACCCAGCAAGAAATCCTCCAGCAGGTGCCTGTTGAGCTTCTGCTTGAAGATCTCCAGTGAGGGAGAATCCACCACCTCCCTTGGCAATCTGTTCCACCGCCAAACTGCCCTGATTATCAGGCACGTATCTTACCTGTGGCCCCGGATGGCGCGAGCCATGGGGTGCCAGGCAGTGGTGGGGCGCCATTGCACGCGGTCTGGGAGAGACTGCGCGGTTTTCGGCCCTCCTGCCCGCCCACTCTTCCCTTACGCTCAGAAATGGAGCGTTTCCGGGGTAAGGGAGGCGTGTCTGAGCGACGCATAGGGCGGGACAACGTGGGGGGGGGCGCAGTTTCAGCGCTAGCCATGGGACGTGCTCGGGCCTCCGTGCGCGCCTGCTGATTATAAAGAATTCCTTCCCGATATCCAACCAGAAGCTCTTCTCTTGCAGTTTGTACCCATTGGATCAAGTTCTACTCTTGATAATACATTTGTTCCTCCTTCCACATGACACCCTTTCAGGTATTTGACAAGCAGGATCATATCCCCTCTCAGCTTTCTCCTCTCCTGGCTAAACATACCAAGTTCCCTCAACATTTTGTCACATAGGGCTTGTTCTCTAGCCCTCTGATCAGCCTTTACTTGTTCCATAGCTATGCTCCCACACTGCTTGCTGCAGCAAAACTCTCCAGCCATGTGCATGGAAGATGAGATTCCACCCTACGTAATTGGCTTGCATGTGCCACAGGAAAACATCTGCTCTCTCTCTGACGTACAGTTAGCAATTCACCTAGGGCTGCCTTCTCCTTGCTAATCAGGGCCTGCTTGTTAGTATTGTTTAGTGTGGTGTGTGCAATCTGACAGACAACCGCATACAAAGCAGGTGCACAAGCAAGGCCGCTGAAATAAAAAGGAGAACGGAGTTTTGATTTGGTTCAAGAACGTTTTAAATAATTAAATGTGTTCCACAGCAATGCCTCATTTTCTATGCACAATTAAAGAAGTCATTGTTGCGGTTTTAATGAAGGAGGACCCCCCACACACAAACACACAGAGAAATACACAGAGATTTTGTTGCAATAGGAGCAGATGGGGGAGAGGAAAAGGTTCCTTCTCATTCATCCAGTCGACTTGCCGCGTCTGAACAAATCTCTCTCTCTCTCTCTCTCTCTCTCTCTCTCTCTGGTCTGACTTTCAGTATGATCCAAGGAAATGTCTTTGTCCACTGCTAATTGACTCACTCACCCTCAATGGGGATTTTACCCTCAGGAGTAAATAATTGTTTTATGGCTGGCTAGACTCCCGCTTCAATAGCTGCCGATAAAACTGCAACCAGGGAAATAATGTGGTTCTCCCCTGGCTTGTGTGAAATCTGCTCTTATCATTGGATTCAATCTGTCTCATGAAATGCAAATATATTTAGAGTTGAAAAGAACCAGAGATAACAGTTTGCTTCTGCCAACTCCCAGAATTGTTGTGCTTCTATATCACCCTGCGTGGATCAGCCAGGGCTCTGCCGCCCCGCCCCCCTCACCATTTCACCCATGGCTTTCTCACACTGCACTTCAAGTCTGCTACTCAAGACCTGTTCCCTGCCATGTTTTGCAATTCCACCACTCAGGCTTCAGGTAATGATAGCAGCTGGATACCTGCCTCAGATTCGTGATAAGTCTTGGCTATACTGCAATGAGCAGGTTTGTGTACAGCATAAAACTGGGTGAGATTGCGGACAGAGAGGTTTCAGAATGCAAAGACATGTGTGATGAATTGGCTGCATGCCGGAGTAAGAATCCTATGCAGCACACACACACACACACACACACACTTGCAGATTCTCGCATGCCAGGAGGACACACAAAATGCACCTCTACCCAGTGGTATAGTAGCAAATTTAAAAATGCACCCGCCTTGTGACACCTGCATAGTCCCATCCCCATAAGACTATAATTTACCCCTGCCAAAAAAAAATCAGCTTTGAATTTCTTTATTAGATTGCTTTTTTCTCTTGCAACATTTTCCTACTTTGAAATGTATGTTAGATGTAGCTCATTTCATCCCAAATTCCTGGAGTGGATTAAAGTACTTTCAACCACATATATGAAAATGGAAAAATATGGGATCAAAATCATCCCCCCAAAATATAAAACATTCTATTCTTGGCATCCATGAGGGGTAGATTCCTGGAAACCCCAACTGATAGGGCAGTGCAAGCCAAGCGCTGCTTCGGGCCAATGCAAGCAGCTTGGTTTGGCCCAGTGCTGTTGGGTACGTGCTGTAAAGCATGTGCGCTCCAGCGCTACTGCCGCAGCACCATAATGCTACATAATGCTGCAGCATCAATGGTAAGGCCGCACCTGGAATATTGTGTCCAGTTCTGGTCGCCGCATCTCAAAAAGGACATAGTGGAGCTGGAAAAGGTGCAGAAGAGAGCGACGAAAATGATTACGGGGCTGGGGCACCTCCCTTATGAAGAAAGACTGCAGCGTTTGGGGCTCTTCAGCCTAGAAAAAAGGCGCCTGAGGGGGGACATGATTGAGACATACAAAATTATGCATGGAAGGGATAGAGTTGATAAAGGGATGTTATTTTCCCTCTCTCAAAACACCAGAACCAGGGGGCATCCCCTAAAACTGAGGGCTGGGAGAGTTAAAACAGATAAAAGGAAGTACTTTTTTACCCAGCGGGTAGTTAATCTGTGGAACTCTTTGCCACAGGAGGTGGTGATGGCATCTGGTCTTGATGCCTTTAAGGGAGGATTGGACAGATTTCTGGAGGAAAGGTCCATCGTGGGTTATAGGCAATGATGGATTGTGCAACCTCCTTACAAAGGTGGTGGGCTACTGGTACCGGGTGCAAGGGAGTGGCAACAGGATGCAAGCATCTTGTTGTCTCCTGCCTCCCTGGGGCACCTGGTGGGCCGCTGTGAGATACAGGAAGCTGGACTAGATGGGCCTTTGGCCTGATCCAGCAGGGCTCTTCTTATGTTCTTATGTTCTTATCAGCACAAGCATGCTGCTCCTGTACCACCATGTTCAGCTGTGCAGGGCCGTTTCTGGGTGGGATGGAGGGTGGAACCGGGCAGGAGTGGGCGGGCATGCAGGCCGGCCAGTCGAGGGAGGGTGTGGGGTTTGGATGAGGCCTAATGGCCGCATCTAAACCTCCATCCCCGGGCTGGATTCAGGCCACACGGTTTGCTCAGACCTGCTCTGGCTATATAGCGGGTGCAGATTCGAACAAGCCAATCGAGGCGGCTGCAGAGTGACATACCTGGTCCCAGTGGCATTGCAGGGCTGACGCAACTGCCTGTATCAGCCCACCCTGACGTGAACGTGCCATACGGCACATTTATGACAGCGCTGGGCTGACGCAGTGGACTTGCATCGACCCAATGTGGGCCTTGGATTGCTCTGTGAGTCACAAGGAACTTTCACTGGACTGGGCCAGAGTTTAGAAAGACATGTGGAGGGATGATCTCTAGCCTTTGATGTTGTTGTAGTTTATTGACGGTGAGGCTACCAGATGTTGTGCTCGGCAATCCAGCAAATCTCTGTTTTGGATAAAAGAAATGTCTTTGTTCTTAGCTTAGAATGTATCGTGTACCACAACACAGCTGCGGCTTCTCTTCTCCAGCCTAGTATTGGGATGGTGTCATCTGAAGGCGATAAGCAGTGAGCGGGAAGAAGGAGCTTCCTTTCCCCTTGCAGCTATTTCCAGTTGCTTTTCCCCAAGTTGGCTCTCTCATTCAGAATTGTATTTCTTCCACAGACTGTTCTGGCCTCCATCTGCCCTTCACAGGATTAAAAAACACTCTGTTTTAGTGGTCGCTAGTGGTCTGCCACGACAGGGCAACCGAGGCGCAGGGAAAATCGTGCCCTTATGAATAACCATTGGCAGGCAGCTGGCACACAGTCCGTATCATGCAAATGCATGGCGGATGACTGGTGAGAAGCCCAACTGATGTCAACAGTAACTAGCCAATTAGCAGCCACATGTGTATGTGTGCTCACGCATGCACGATATATATATATATTAGTGTTACTGATTGACTAGTTTCTTCTCTTTCTCTTCTTCTAATTGGCTAGTTTCTCCACATATACACTTGGTTGCTAATTGGCTAGGTACGGTTGACATCAGTGAGGATTCATATTTAAATGTGCATTTTTGTGTATATGCATAATAAATTCATATATCTATCTAAAATCAGTTCACATATATCCTTGTGTGTATGTGTGCACACATGCACACATGCGTGCATGTAAGCTGATATTCTCTAGTTACTTTTGAAACATTTGCTACCAGGCAAGAACAAGGTCTATTTATTTTCACGCTCATAACAGGGGGCAATTTTTTTTTTCTTGCACAGATTCCTTGATTTGATCCTGGGCATAGCTTGTATTTGAATGTGAAAAATCCAAGAGACTTGACTCCGATTGAGGCACGGACCTCGAAGATGAATACCCTAAGTGTGAAATGAACTTTCCCCCGCTTGAGGATGTGAAGGAGCAGATTCTGACATTCTCACAGCTGCCGGACAAAGGGTGGCTGTGTTTGCAAAGTAGTTGAAACTACAAATGTTGACAATTTGAATCAAAGGATTGAGCCACACGTCCCCAAAGCAGAGGATATTACTGGCCTCTCTACCAAGCCAGTGAAGTAATACAATACTGAACATTGCAGTGGTTCTCTGTTAATGATCCCGTTATTAAGGTTTGGCCGGCATCCTGGAATAAGGACAATAGATTGGCGCTAACAGAATGGTTTTGAAACGGCAGGTGTAAGCATCAGAATGGGGAAGCCAAAGGGTTGCTTGGGGATTTAAAAAGCTGGCATTTGGAAGCAAGCATCTCATATTGACAAGTCCTTACTAAACCAATAAATAAAGCCTTCCTTTTTCCCCAGGAAAATGCTGCCATATAATGTAAGTAAGTACCAATCAGTGGACATAGCCTATTGCTTTTCTCCAGCTGTCTTTTGGCTGTAGTTGGGTGGTAAGTCCATTCATTCAAATCATCCTCGAATTATACCTGCCCAACCTCTTGTCTGTTTCCTTGGTGTCCTAAGAAGGCTGCTGGACTTTTTTTTAACCTATTTGTAGAGGTGGGTGAAACAAAGCTTTATGAGTGTGCATTGTTTAAGATGGGGGAAATGTTCTCAGATCTTGAATGCAATTCGGTTGTTATGCGAACAGTCTGTGCTTTCTTATGTAAACAGACACTGAAGGGCTGCAACTGCAAGCTATGGATTGCATTAAGAGCCTCTTCAAGAGCCTCCCCCCTGGCAGAGTGTCTGTTCAAGCAACAAAAAAGAAGTTTGTCTGCAAGACCTCATTACCACATCTTTGTTGTGTAAACAGACACTCTGCAGGCTGCTCCAGGCAGGCTTTTGCAGACCTCATTAACACCTCTTTGGGTGCAATCCTAACCAACTATCCAGCATTGACATAGCTGTGTCAATGAGGCATGTGCTGCATTCTTCAGTGGAGTATTAATCATGGAGGATTTCTCAAGGTAAGGGTCTCTTACCTTATTTTGTTCTCTTACCTTGGAGCTGCATTGCCCTTACCCTGGTGCTGGAAAGTTGGTTAGGATTGCACCCTTTATTGAATAAACAGAAACTCTCTGCTGTGAAGAGCCTATCCTTTGTTATGATTTGCTATGCTTTGTAGTCGTTTTTTTGTATGTGGATTTTGGTGTTTCCCAGTTATAAGTATTGGAAATATTTCTTATTGGTGATGGGGGCAAGCAGAGTAGGGTAAGCAGCGGATTTTCCCCCTTAGGGCATCACCTCACGGGAACCTCCCTCACCCAGGCTGACTGCTATTAACTAAAGCCACATGAGGCAGAGGCTTGGTAAAGATGCAAAAAGAAAGGTTTACTCACAGTTCCATCCAGTGCATATCTACAGCGTCTGATTAGGATCAGAGGTACAACTAACACGTAGAAGGCAATGCCCTATAGCTGCATCGCCATGCATGGAGGTGTGCTTGAGATGGCAGGGGCATCAGAGCCCTTGGTATACACATCTTATCAGCTTGGTGGTCAGAGGACAAAAGAGAATGTGCTCAGAGTAGAAGGGAAGTAAGGTCAAGGCCACACCCCCGCAGGAATCACAGAGAGGACAGTTAAGAATGGTCTAGGTTTGCATAAATACTTTTCCATTTCTACCTTTTTTTTACTTATAATATATTTGTAATATAACATATTTTTTATACGACGTCTATCATAAACTTAAATTATGTTTAAAGAACAAACTTTGTTGCACCAAATCCAACAATAAATGCAGAAAATGGTGTTACATGTTTTTATTTCAAGGGTGCATTTTTATAAAGTACAGGTAGGTTATCTGTTATCCCGACATCCAAAATCCCGACTATTCCGAATAGTCCAGACATTTTTTTCCAAGACGTCTCTTCTGTAGTGTGAGCTCTAGAAGGTCTTGTGTTTATTCCCGTGTACAGTGCAGGTGCAAACTGCAAGTTCTATTCTCTACTCTGTGGTGTGTACAGACATTGTTGAAATATATCAAAGAAGCCAGCAGATACCTGCATGGGTAACAGTGAAAAGAGCAAAAGGAAGCATTTCCCATTATAATTTATGCAATTATTCTGAAATCCAGACAGATCCGAAATCCAGATACCAAGCAGTCCGGACAAGAGTTATTCAACCTGTATAATCACTTTAAGGGCGCAATCCTAAGCAGCGCCGGACTGGCGAGGCCAACGGGCCAGCGCCATATCCAACACTGCTTAGGAGAGGTTGGAGCCACCCCGCGGCAAGGGAGCGGGCGCTAAAGAGTGGGCGCAGATCTGAGGAGACCGCGCGGCCCAAATCGGGGCGGGCTTAGGATGTGGCCGTATGGCCACCTCCTAAGCTCACCCATGTCCTGCCCAAGTCCTTCCCCTCCCTCCCTCCCTCCAATCCCCATGCCACTTTGGCACGGAGCCTCCCTTGCGCCGACCAGCTTCGGTCGGTGCAAGGGAGGCTCTCCGTTGGCGCTCTGAAGCCGATGCTACAACTAGCGTCGGCTTCAGAGCTGGAACACTGACGCAGGGGTGTTGCTCGGCGGCCGCACACCAGTGCTCCAGACGTTATAACATAGCATCGACGCAAGGGGCGGGGTAGGATTGCGCTGTAAAAGTGTACTCGGTAGGTGATATAGGTGGCATAGTATAGCAAATGCAGCCAAATGCATATAGAGAGAATATGTCGAGGTTTTAGAGAATGGTTTTATTTTTTTCACATATTTTAGTTTTTTCCCCCCCCCAAAATAAGCAGAAAGCAGTGTTGTGTATTTTTATTTCATTTTCTTTTTTTAAAAAAACCCACCTCGCCCTATTCTTTCGTATGGCTTCTTTTTGCAACGCACCTCATAGTGTAAGCACATGATCACTTTTCAATGCTTTTCAAGGACTCTTCTTGCAGCCCCAGAGTCCCCTGGTCCCTTAGAGACAAAACAGATTCGAGTGGTGCAAGCTGCGCTAGTCCATCGCCTGCTTCATCAGGCTAATCCTTGATGTGCATGTGGGAGATGGAGAAACGGTGGGGCTGAACTACTGATGATACTTGCTGTATATTTCCTTCCTTCGCCTGCTGGTTTCAAGGGCTTTTGCTTCCCCCAGAGGAGGCAAGCCCACTCAATCATTTCTTGTGCCGGTGCTCCCTACAGGTCATCAACCAGCATTCTTACAATAAACAGCATCTGTTGCTTCCCTCTTGGAAATTGAGTCATGTGTTTGCATCTCGGCATCATCCTTCTTCTCTGGCCTCTCAAGAACCAAGCTGATTCCAAAATAAGCTTCTCAGGAGCAGGCTGCAGCGACGACGTTCTGGTTGGCCGTCCAAATCAGGATCTTCCGTAGCAGGAATGACACATTTATCTCCATGGCTGAGGCCCAGGGTGTGCAGTTTATCCAGTTTTTATAGCCCAAGCACTCTTGAGAATCTTCAGCGATGAACTAAACATTCCTCTTTGTGACAGCACCGCTCAAAAGCACGCCCGATCAACAGGCAAATTGAAAAGAGTGCCTCGATGCAAATGGCCTTCCGTCCGCAAGAGAGCTCGCCATTTAAATCACAGGGAAGCTTTTGCAGGATCATTGCAATGTGGCAAATTTATGGTCTCAAACCTCAGGAGGGGTTCACAGGATGGAAAGGATGTTCAGGCAATGGGTTGATTCCATAGCCAACACACTTTTTAAAAGGCAATTGAAGTACAGGCATGGCCCGGTATCCACTGGGGTTCCGTTCCAGACCCCACCGCTGATACCTGAAACTGTGGATACTGGGCATGCAGTGGTGTCATCTAAATGATTTAAGAACAGGTACTCACTTTTGATTGGCACGTGTCGGGACCCGCCCACCGGAAGTGACGTCATAAGCCAGAAGTGATGTCGTGGCAGGAAGTGACATGAAAAAAGCCCTTTTTGAGGCCTCAGATGATTTTAAACTGACCCAATAGTTGCAACAGTATTCCACAGCACCCCCAGAACATGTTAAGGAGGCCTGGCATCATGTTAAAACCCCAGAGCAACTCATTTTTCAGTGGCAAGGAAAGGAAAGGCTCCGCTCGCTGCCTGCCTGCCTGCCTGGCTCTGAGAACATGCAGGCAACTCAAACATGCAGGCAATTCAAACGTTGCAGAGGGCAGAGTTGACGAGTGGGCGGGCGAATGGGCGGGGCCAGCTGTAATCCTAGAAACCGGTACTCGCGTACCCCCGCGTACCCCCTGCATGACATCACTGTGGGCATGCCTTTATAAAGATAGGGGAACTTCAGTGGTTTTGCTGCAACAAGGTGGAAAAAGAGATTTTTCTAGTGTTCTCCTAGCCAATGTGCCCAGTATTCATGCTATCCGTGGATAACTGAAACCGTGTATACCAAATCAGTGGATATCGGGGCATGCCTGTACTGAGATGGTGCTGCCTAATTTTAATAGAGATTATGCTGGAGTTGGTCTATGTAGATGGTAGCGACAGCTGTGATCATTTATAAATGTTATTTTCTTATTTGGATTGGGACTTTAAGAAAAACGGGAAAATAGAGTGATCTTTGCCAAGCTATCATCCCCACACCTGAGGCTTAGCTTTCCCAGAGTACCATGTCTATGCTTCTAGCTATCCATCTGGGATGGCATGATTGATTAGAAGTAGGGACTATTTCTTCAAGGGTGGGATCAGGGCAGTGTTTCGGGGGTTCAAGAACAAAGAAACTTTACTGAGGCATTTGCAAGAGCATGTGGTTGACCTCTAACAATGGCAGAACAAGAGTTAGAGCGCAATCCTAACCTGGAGTTAGGCTGGCACAATTAAGCCAGCAAAGTTTGGCTGGCGTAAGGGCCACTGTAAATTTGACTCTCTGACTTCAAGAGTGGTCCAAACATAATTTACGGTGTCCCTTGTGCTGGCCACACTTTGCTGGCCTAACTACAGGTTAGGATTGCGCTCCTAGTAATATAGGGTCAATACAACATGTCCAAAGATATGTTGTAAAAACTTGGTAAAACAAAAAATCAACCTTTGAGAAGGATGGCTCAAGAAAATGACAAGTAGCCAGCAGCTGGAATAAAACAGAATGGAGAAAGTTTGTCTATGTTCAATTGAGGTCTCATGCATGGGGTGAATGAGAAAAATGTCAAAAGATATTTTATAGCTCCAACAGCCAACCTGATAATCTAGCCTCCTAAAATGCAAACAAAACAGACCTCAGGCTTTGTCAAGAAATGACCCAAGAAATAGTACGGGTAGAATTGCATTAGCAACACACCACCAAGATACAGTAGCCTAATATTTGTGATTGCCGTTAAATATTTGTGGGCATTGCACACATTCAATATATCATTAGAAATGGTGTCTTATATCAAATCCTTTGACGGCTGCATTTTATGTTACTTTTTTTTATTGATACAGGCCTTATGGAGACCCACACCAAAGCATTTTAGAATGATTGGATCTGGGGGAGGTATGCTCAGAAAGACCTCAGGCTGTTGGGTGTTGTGAGTGATGTCCAGACACAGAGTCCTTAGAAAAGTCTTTTAGATGGGTTTTCTCATCTGTAGGTTTGGATGGTCATTGTATTTGTGACTGAGAAGGAATGCCCCTCCTCCCACACATAATAACTGGACAGTAATTCTGATACTATGACTTATGGGAAACATGTAATGGCTACCACTATCCCACTGTAAGATTTTCCTTTGAAGATGTCTCAGGGAGTGCAATCCTGCCGAGGCAGGCCAGCCAGTGCCATATCCTAAGCTGGGCCTTATTAAACAGCAGGAGCTGATCCAAGGAGACCGTGAGGCCTGAATCTGGACCACGTGTCCTCCCGGACGGGCTTAGGATTCGGCCTTATGTGTGATGAGTGACAATATTGTGTCTGCAATGCAAAATTTTATTGTGTTGCAATTGGCAAACTGTGATTGTGAGGCAGAAAGGAGCCTTTTCTTTTGGGGAGAAAAATTGTTGCAGGCAATTTTACGAGGGAGAAGAGAACATTTTCTGTATAAAAATGAAAATTCGTTGTTACTGCATACTTATAAACTTTCTGGGGTACATTTGACCTCTTTCAGAGCGCAATTTAAAACGATCCTTTTCTAATACCAACAAGCTCATTATGGGACTTCATACCATATTTCTATAATAGATTCCGTCCCAGAGATGATCTCTCTTCAAAGTGCTCCAGTGTACCAGATAATTTCTTTCAGGTTTAAAACCTTTTGAGAGTTTGTTGTGGTACATCATACTCAAGGGCACAACGTGGAGATTATTACATGATCCAGGAAACGTTGTTTTGATTTATGATGTCAGAGGGAGAGATCAAAGGAAGGTAGGGGTCGTGTGCCCTTGTATGTTACAGCAGCAGTGCTATTGAAAATAAGTACAAATTTGTAATTTAGGATTGCAGGAGTTCAGAGATTAGCAGTCCAGCCATCTGATGCGGCAAAGTGGGGTTTTCATTAACCTTTCTTAGTGTTCAAAGTCTTTAACGTTTCAACAGGATGGTGTAATGAAGTTTGTAGATGAAGATTGAAGTTCTGTGATGAAACATAGTTAATGCATTTTCAGCTTTGTCACAAACAGTCTCTAGTTTACAAACGTAACTGGCCTTTATTGACTTGTGCAAAAAAAGGGACACATTTAATGCTTACCCAAATGCAGGGGTGTAGCTAAAGAAGTGCAGAGGAGTGCAACCGCTCCGGGCAATAAGCTTTAGGGGGACAACAAAATGAGTTTGATACTAGCGGCCAAAATTGTGAAAACCTTAGTAAGTGTGAATAATACCATCATGTTATGTAATACCATACCATTAAATGTGGAATTTCATGCAGAATGCAATGAAACAAATTGTAGTGTAATATCTTTACTCTGTCAAACCTCATGGCCAAAAAATAAAAAAAAATGAAAATACATGCAACTGTGATGTCACTTCCTGTTGTGACATCACTTCCAGGGCATCATTTTGCCTTCTGCTCTGGGCTACGCTTTCATTAGCTACCAGTGCCCAATTGTGAGCATTCCCTGTAGCCCATGGCATGTTTAATTTGAGGCTTTTTGCATCTCTTATTGTGACATTGTTTACTCAAATGTAAAGGGGAAAGTATCGAATGTAGCAATGTAGTTTTGGTGGTGAATACAGAGAATTTTTAGACCCAGTCAGCGCATGAATGTATATTATCCACCCAAAACTTCAATGTTCCAAAAAGTTATTGATTTGCATTGAATTAAATTGGTAAAGGAAAAAAAAAGAAGACAATTATAAAGCAACTTGGTAAGATTTTTTGCATGCAAGAAAAACAGAAAGCTGTGAACCCTTGTGATACTTTATTTAAAAAAATGATTCACCATCACCGATTGAACCAATATTAAAAGAAAATCAAACAGCTCCCCCTTTTCTTTCATGTGTCAGCATTATTGCCACTGGTTGCCAGAAAAATGCAGATCAAAGAATACCAGCTAATTTTGCATTCAGATTCACAGCCGGCATTATAATTCACTCATTGACATTCAATGTGGCTGCCATATGGACTCTCAAGTGTTCCAGCAAGTACAGATTGGTTCTGAAGTAGCTAATGGCATCTTTAAAACGATTACCGTAATCAATACCAGTTGGACTGCACAGCACCGCTCCCATCCTTAAGTTATTCTGATTGCCACCATCTGCAAATCAAAATCTAATTTAAAATTAGAAATTCCAATTAAAATGCTGTTGCACAAACATGGAGGGGACATAGCGGGTTAAGGAGGATTCCAGCTCTTACTGGGAGGAGTTGTATATGAATGCAACCGAATATTTTAGTTGGTTTTTCATTCAGCCAACCATGACATCTGAAGAGTTCCTGGCTGGCCAGCACAAACCAGCAGGCAGATAGATGGATTTGGATCTGGGAAGGCAATCATCTTGTAAAAAAAAAAAGGGTAAAGGTTTCCCCACGACCGAATGGTCTAGTCATGACTGACTGTATGGGGCGGTGCTCATCTCCATTTCTAAGCCGAAGTGCTGGCGTTTCCGTGGTCATGTGGCTGGCATGACTATATGCCATAGTGCACAGAATGCCGTTACCTTCCTACCGAAGTGGTACCTATTTATCTACTCGCATTTTTATGGGCTTTCGAACTGCTAGGTTGGCAGGAGCTGGGACAAGCGACGGGAGCTCACACCATCACGTGATCTCCAACTGCCAACCTACCTGTCAGGAACCTTCTGGTCAACAAGCTTGCAGCTCAGCAGTTTAGCACGCTGCGCCACCACGTCCCGTAGGAACCATCTTGTACAAGAGTTCAAAATAAAGAATGTTGGCGGGATAGCAGTATGGGAGCTATTGAAAGAGATGACAAAACCTAAGACTGAGAAGGCAAGGGCCTGGTTGCTCATTACTACTGAATGAATAAGAACACAATCCTATGCATGTCTACTCAGAAGTTATTTTGTTCAATTGGACTTAGTGCTCAAACCTGAGTCTTCCAGTGCTACCCGCTTGGAGGCTGCCCAATAGCAGATAGGTGTCCTTGGACATACATCAGCCATATGTCTCGCTGTACCACTGCACGCCTGCCAATGTAGTGTCTGCTGCATGCTACACACCGATCGGGGACCAGGCCAGGCCCTGAAAAATTCGGGGCTAGCTTAGCCCCTGATCAGTCCGCAGCATGTAGCAGACACTGCGCCACTGATTCTGCATAGGATCTAGTAGTTTAGGGTTAAGATTGTAATTCTTGCTTTCCGTAATTGTTAACCATAGCAGGAGTCATATAGAATCTACACCAATCTTGCTGTTGTTACTATACTATACTATACCAGTGTTTCTCAAACTGTGGGTTGGGACCAGTGTGGTATCTAAAGCGGGAGGAACCGGTACGCTGGGCGGGACTTACATGTGATTGGCTGCCTGTCCGTTCAATTCGGCCGCCTGCCTGCCCGCCGCGCGGGCTGCCCTGGCCTCGGAGGGGGTGCCTGCTCGCCAGGGCGGGCGGGTGTGTGTGTGTGCCGGGGGCCTGGGTGAGCAGCAGTGGGGCGCGCCAACCGGGGGCAGCCCATGTGGTGGGCAGGCAGGCGGCGGAACGAAACGGAACGGACGGGCTGCCAATCAACCGTACGTCCCGCCCAGCGTTCCGGTTCCTCCCGCTTTAGATACCACCACTGGTTGGGACCCACTTGGTGGATTGTGACCGATGTCGGATGGGTAACGGAAAACTGGGAGCAGCCATCTCGGAAGCTGCAGACCTTCCTCTTGCTATATGTCTTTTGTGAATGTTAACCGTTTGAATGTTCAAGTGAGGATTTTTTTTAAAGTTTGTTTTTAGTTCAGTTCTTCTACATAACATTTTGTCCTCATCTTGTTTACTGTCAGAATGTTCCATGGTTGTGCAATTGCTGCAGTCCAAGGATGTCAGTTTGCATTTCAGGAGTGTCATTTTGTTATGTCACAATGATGGCTCACCACCACCACACAGCTGTCTGCGATTTTACGGTGATGTAGCCATACGTTTGGACCTTTGAAGTAATTCATTGATTTGCAGTAACAACAGGATGATTTGCAGAAAATCGTTTTTCTAGTTCACCTTCCTCCTTGATTCAGGTGATGCTCAAACTGATCTCTGTTCTTCTTTGGTGTGTCCCCAGTTGTGTTCCTGGAAGGGGGAGGGGCTAAAATGCTAGGTTTTTGCATGAGCTGAGCTCCTGTGTAAAGCAGCCCCTCCCCCATGCCTCCAGAACCATTCACAGCTCGCTTTGCTCTCTGAGCCACAAATGGCTCTGAAAGGACTCCTGGAAAAACTTGCCCTCCCTCTAGGAATGCAGACAGTAGTGAACAAGAGCTTGACAGACGGCACCCCTTTCTTTCCCTTCCCTTCCCTTCGCAACTTTGGATTTTTATGTTTTTGTTTAAAAAAAAAATCAAGGCAGACGGTCTGTGTGTGATGACAAAGCAAAGCAAAGGTACAAGGAGTCAGTGCTGCTTTCGACAATCAGAACGTGAAGTCCCTCGTAAGGAAAACAAACCCTTCTTATCTTTGAGAAGCAGCTGAATGTACCCATAGCAAATATTTTGCAAGTTTGTCAGTTTTGGCATGTACGAGCACAGTGTGGCTGGCCTTTTTCTAGGCCTGAGAGAAATATGATTTGTTGACAGGCTTCTCCCTCCTGTCTCCTTTTCTGCTCCCCCATCCCCCATCCCTGAAGATATACAAGGCCTGTCTTTTCCACAAGGAGGGCCCTTTCGACTTGCGCTGTTTCTACCACCTGAAATCATTAAATGAAACAAAAGAGATACTGTGTTTGTTTGCTTTATGTATATTTCTGCATTCTCTCATCCTCCCCGCCTTCTGGCAGCCAGATCAAAGCGCTCCATCAACATCCTGCTTTTTAACAGAGCTTCTTCAGCCTCCCGAGCAAGGAACATCTAAGGTGAACTTTGAGGTTTACAAAACGGCTGTTAGGAAGGCAAGCGAGGGGAGAAGGTGTGGCTGGCTTGGTCTCCTTCCCCTGTAGCCTGAGTGGAAAATTGCTGAGGCTTTTGCTGATAGATGAAAGACACGTGCAAGCAGATAGAAGAGATGCTTTGCATATTGCAGTGTTTCTCAAACTGTGGGTCAAGACCCACTTGATGCACCATCGATGGTTTTTTGAGTGATCAACCCAGAACGCGAAAGAATGAGAATTTCTACTGAAAACGTGATATAAAATGAAATTTAGGTCAAAAAGCAAAAAAAAACATCTTTTGCTTATTTTTGACAGAGTTGGACACAAATTTAGATCAATTTCACAAAAATAACATCACTTTTGTTTCTTTTTGACACAGTTTTGAGGAATCCACAAATAGTTTTCAGTAAGGGATCAGGAGGAGAAGTTGGAGAAACAGGAGGAAGCTTGCTTAAACTATGAATATGCACGTTCATCATTCACAGTGCACGCTGGGGCAACTTTAATGGAATGTGGAAGTAGTAAGCAGCAGTTTCTTGATGTTCCAAGCAAGCAATCAGAGTCCAGCTTGGGAATTTTTGTGCAGGTTATTTCGGACTGAGGTAATTGCTTGCCTTTGTAGGGTCATTCACTTGTGCTGTGTGTAGGGTCTTGTGCTGTTTGTACCATTTATTTATTTATTTATTTATTTATTTATTTATTTATTTATTTATTTGAAGAATTTATATCCCGCCTTTCCCATGCCGAAGCAAATGCCCAAGGCGGCTTACATAAGCAGGCTAGTCTAAACCACCATTTTTTTCAATGGGTATTTTACAAATCTACAGTATTCTTGTGATCTGCCAATCCTCAGGCCCAGATGTTGCCTTCACAGTGTGGTTCTCTCCTTTGGCTGCCTGCCATCAAGCCTCAGCAGGCAAGCGCAAGTCAAGCCTGGACAGGTCCTCAAGGTCGTATTCCCTTCTTTGCCGGCTGGCCTCCTCAACTCTCACTTGCGGTGAGCTAATCTGCTCCACAGCGACCCCGTTCTGCCACCACAGGTACTGCAGCTTGTCACAGTCTGGCATTCGTCTCCCATCCAAAAGCAAATCACAGATTTTCCTGCTTAGCTTCAGGTATTACCAGCAGCTCAACCATCAGTCCACACCTCCTGCCGCAATTTGCAATAAACATTTGGATAAAAACACATAGCACTGCAATTTGCTATTTTAATCAAGAAATTTTGTAAAAAATATTCCCACCCCTATCTATAGAAGAAATAGCTGCTGGGGTGAGTGGATGGCATGTTTAGTATTGCAGGAGCTGTATTGGCTTAGTAAGCGACCCCTCTCACTCAGAGCCATTCTAGGGAGCAAAGGCACTGTGCAGATGGTCTCCTGTCTATAGTTGTCACTGCCTGGAATGGCTCTGACAGCAAGTGGGAGGGGCTACTTACACAGCGCATTGCAGTACCTGCCAAACGTAGTGTGCATCCCCCTGTAGCTATTGTTTTTGACACCAGCAGAGTCTTTCCATGTCTTTTGAGCTTTGGTAAATTGAAGATAGTATGTTTCTGTCTACAATTTAAATCAGCTGCAATTTTAAATTTGTTTGGGGCCATAAATAGCTGCCAGTCAAAATTAGACTGTACAGATCTGAGCAAAAGGGATTCATCAACAGAAGCTAATTAAACATAGGCACCAAGCACTGCAGCTACAAGTCTCCAGTGATTTCCACAGGGCATGAAAAGAGCAATCTCTTTTCCTGTTCTGACACACTGATATTTAGGATGGTATATGTGGCTTTTCCAGGCGTGTATTGTGGCCTGATAGGTGCTTATAGATAGATAGATAGATAGATAGATAGATAGATAGATAGATAGATAGATAGA